>OY284476.1:17026226-17223346 GCA_958336345.1 Dorcus parallelipipedus | reverse complement strand
AGAATTCGATCGACACAGATTAAAAAGTTAGATAATCTTATTTCTATTAGAGATAAAAACTTTTATATAAAATTTGACCAAAATACAATCAATAAATGGTTAATTAATTATACCAAAACTGAGATTTCGTCAAATTTAAAATACATTTTTGCTTTGGGAAAAAAATTTTCATTACCCTATTTTGATAAAAAGCAAGTAGATTTTCTAAACGTTTTAAGTAGCTTAGAGTTTGGTATAAAATCTTTAGATTCAGCTTCCAAAATACAAATAAGAAATAAATTTTGCTATAATTTTCTAAATTACATTAGGAATATTGATAGGACTTTTGAAAAATCAAAATATAAAATTCTTATTCGAGATCTTTTAGCTTGTAAAAAATTTCTTAAAGAAAATCCTAACATTATTGTTACAGTCGCAGACAAAAGCAATGTTACTGTTTTGATTGACAAAAATGATTATTTTTCAAAAGTTCAAACAATGCTCTCTGACAATAATACATACGTAGAATTAAATAATGATCCCACAGAAAATTTCCAGCGTAAAACTTTCAATATTATTAATAAGTTAGAAAAATCTGTTGAAATTAGTAATAATATTGCTAGATCTCTTAAACTACAGCATCCCACATTTCCAAAATTATACTGCATTCCAAAAATTCACAAACCTAACACACCTCTTCGTCCAATAGTTTCTACTATTGGTTCTTCACAATATTTCTTATCAAAATTTGTTTCAAAAATTCTTACTCAAGTTACTAGTAAATCAGAATACTTTATAAAAAACTCTTTTGAACTTGTAGATAAATTAAAAAACATAGATATACCAAATAACTGTATTATAGTTTCTTTAGATGTTGTTTCTTTGTTTACTAACATTCCAAAAGAGTTAGCTTTAAAAAGCATTAATGATAGGTGGATAGAGATTAAAGATTTTACAGACATTTCCAAAGAAAATTTTTTAGAAATTGTTACTTTATGTTTTGATACATCTTATTTCGCTTTCAATGATAAATTCTATAAACAGATTTTCGGTACAGCAATGGGTTCTCCTTTATCGCCTGCTTTAGCTGAAATTGTCATGCAGGAACTAGAAAAAACTGTCATTAACTCATTACCTTTTAATTTAACTTTATATTTTCGTTACGTCGATGATATTTTATTGATTTTGCCTTCAGATAAAGTAAACTTTGTTTTAAGTAGATTTAACTCTTTCCATAATAGATTACAATTTACAGTAGAAAAAGAAATTAACGATTCACTAAGTTTCCTTGATGTAAATATCATCAGACGTAATAACAAATTAATAACGAATTGGTTTCATAAACCTACGTGGTCAGGTAGATATATTAATTTTCATTCGTACACATCTAAAAACTATAAAATTGCAACAATTATTTCTTTAACAGATCGAGCTGTTTTACTTTCAGATAAACTTTTCATTTATGATAATTTAAATTTAATAAAGAAGACACTTGTTCAAAATTCTTATCCAATAAATCTTATAGAATCAGTAATTAAAAATCGTGTTAAATATCTACAAAATTCAAAAATCTACAATAATATAAAACAAACTTCAAACAAAAAATACATATCTTTACCTTATATTGAACCACTATATAACATATTTAAACACATTTTTAAAAAACACAACTTAATTTTAGCTAGTAAATCTGTAAACAATTTAAATATTATTTTTTCAAATTTAAAAACAAAAACACCGATATTAAAACAACCTAACGTGGTTTATGAAATTAAATGTTTAAATTGTAATTCATGTTATATAGGAGAAACAAGTCAAAATTTAAAAAAACGTCTAGATCAACATAAATATATCCAAAAAAATAATCAAAATCATTCAATGCTTGTTGAACATTCGTTAGAAAATAACCATAATTTTGATTTTGAAAACACTAATATTTTATATTATGAGTCTAATATTTTTAAAAGACGTTTTATAGAAATGTGTCAAATAAAAATGTTGTCGAATTCTATTAACAAACGTACAGATTTTGCGAGTTTAAACGATACATTTTCTAGTTTTCTCGATTCTTTAAATAAAATATAGATCTGTCAATTTTTAACATTTATTAAAATAAAATATTTATTATGCTTTAAAATAAAAAAAGGGAGAAAAAAAAATCAATTTACCTTTTCAGTTTCCGTTAACAACCTTGTTTATTTTGACAACGTGTTATTTTTTCACTTCTGACGAAACTGTCGAACGACGGTGAAACGTTAAGTGTATAGAGCGAGATTTAGTGTCCGTTTAAAAGAGTTTGTGATATAAATGTATAATATATACAGTGAGAATTTCTTAGCGTAGAACATATTATGCATCCTTGCTACAGTATTGAAAGTGAGTTTTTTAAAATCGAACATAGGCTTAATATGTATGTGGGGTTCGTTACTATGGATACCATTCGTACTTGTTTGTGTAGCACTGAAGCTCTTTTTCCGAAATAGATAAAAATAATCATTAATCAGTTTTCTGGAGGCTTGAGAACATATCTCAAACGGTCGTAAAAATTGTTAATTGCCTTAAAGTGGATCCTACTGGATACCAGTTGTAGATTTGTATACTTTCATTCGTTGAATATGTGTCAAATTGCATTGTCAAATATTTGAAAGAAAAATAATGACAATTAATGTTAACTATATCCATGGTTACCACTACTTTTCGGCCTATGTTCGATTTTAAAAAACTCAATAGCACTTATGTAGGTATGTTCTACGTTAAAAAATTCTCACTGTATAGTATATACGAGTAATAATATGAACCCGTTGCAGAATTCTCAGAGACAATAACAGAATGAACTCCATCTTTTTGTTCGCCACTTGTGACTAAGTGTTCACAAGTAAAGCTCTTGTGAGGACCTGTCATACAATTATGTGTGGGGATGCCCACTTGTAACCAAATGATATGGGTATAAAAGTAGCCACATTTATAAGGAAAACGCAATCGAGCAGATGAGACACAATTTTCCAGAATTTGTAGATCCTAAGACAGCAAGTCAGCAACCACGATACTTAGGGCGGTGGATGAAATTGTGATGTTTCTACATCCATCTCTCGAATAAGATCAAATGTAAACCAGATTTTGCTTAGCGATCGATAAGGAACCTCCACAAATTCATCATCTACAAAGAATAGAATATTATGTGCAAGTTTCTCGTCGTGATGGATTTTGATGGCACTGCTTCATGGCAATTAGACAAAGAGGAAAAATGTTACCGCGAAGTAACATATTTCAGTTTTTGAGAGACGTAAAGGAGAAGAACATCACCAATATTCTTGCTTTTCTAAGACAATGGGGTCCCATAAAGTGCAGTCGCATTATCTATGAATTCCTGCTCCCAGAATTATATCGTTACATCCTGTACTATCTAATTTTTTCATTGCCATTAGCTTCTCGATTATTCGAGGAGGTTTGAAGCGCGCTCCAGATATTACTGGAATTGTACAACAATGTTCTGTTCGAAAAAATTCTCAAAAAAGAGAACTTCTATAAAAGCAGAACCGGGCGAATTATTTAAATGAGTTTTCAGTTGACTGTGAAAGTGCTGGTTAATAACCAGAACGATAAATAGAAGACAGAAATAAATGAAGTGTTAATTGATAGAAAAGTCTTTGTCGTTGTTGCGTTAAGCCACTGTGGGTAATTAAAGCACAATGATCGTTTTTATGCTTTAAAACGTTCGTTGTCAGTTCCCGAACTGGTAAGAATTTATTAGAAGTAGAAATTCAAGTTGAGAGTAACAGAGGAGTGTTTCAGGGGATGCGAAAATTGGGAGAGAGGTGACGCACTGTGTTTCAATTACAGCCCTCAGACACTGCCGTCTACGTCTACGTCTCTTCTGGTGACTTCTACCACTCTCAACTTGATAAGAGAAAATTTTTTCACCAACCCAACCCTCAGACACTGTCCTAGGTCTCTTCTGGTGACTTCTACCACTTTCATTTTGATAAGGGTGAATTTTTTCCTTTATTTTTGGGAACGGAAGAGAATTTAGAGTTTCACAATTCGTCATACATCTGACTTTATAAGAACCTTCAAAAATGATAAAAAAAGATTTGACGAATGTTTTTTTTTGAGTAATTTTTTCAGTAATTAAGAGTATTTTTCATAGTTAGTGGTTTAAGCACGATGGAGTTTCAGCACACGGTTCTGTTCCTGTTAGAACCTGGCTCGGCTAACATTTTACAGGAAAATGGATTAGCCGAAGCGGTGCCATGTGGTAGCCTGCTGGGTCTTCTGATCTAAATCCCTGGCATTTTTTTTGGGTCAGATGAAGCAAAAAGTATATGCCGTTTCATAAACACATTAAATTACTTAATGATGAGTATTAACAACACTGTCGACAGTATTCGTTCTAATCGCAAGATACTACTGCGAATACAAGAATCACTTCTTCGCCCTGCTCGTCTGTGTTTCGCTAATGATGGACGTCACTTGAACACTTTTATAACATTTTTAAATTGCAGTGATGAACGTTTGTTTGAGCGGGTGGTATAGTGATTATTTACACGGATAATATTCGGCAAGTGTGATTTTGTAACCTATTCACGCATTCCAACCGCCAGCGATGTTTATTAGTACGATCGAAGAAGAGGGATTTTTTGTTATTTCATGAGCGCCGCTTAAGGAGCGGATAAAGTAATTTTCTGTTTGTTCGTTTTTATGTTTTTCGTGTTCTATATGCTCTCACGATAATGTGGTTAAAATATCTACACTTATTTAAAAAAAAACCCTGTATAATTCTCCTCCATCCCTCATGTTTCCAAATAAAAAATATTTGTTCATAAATAATTTAAAATTTTTTTGCAAATATATGGATTTTCCCAGTATAAATACTCATTAAATTTTACAACCTTGTCTTAATTTAACAATCTCTTCAAATAAGCAAGATCGTTTTGATACATTTTTTAAATAAACAGCTTGAACTACAATTATAGTGTCATTAAAGGGTATCAGTATTTATGGTCATAAATCAAATATTATTTGCCAGATTGTCAATAAAATTACGTTTTAATTATGGTTGATAATAAGAAAAATCCCCGTGACTTCCGAGAAACGTCACATCATCTACTAACAAAGGTTTATGCTACTGCCCGATCAGTTCGTGAATGCAAGCGACAAAGACAACACTAATTTGTTAACAACATGCGACGTTTAACACTCACATTTACTACATTATTGTTTACATACAACGTGCTTGCAAGTAAGTGGTTTTCTATTTTTTCTAATCTTAATTTAGCCATAATTTTGAATTCTTAAATCCAAAACAAAACTATACTCTCAAAAAGATTTCATTATTCTTCATTTCAGGTCCGCCTTCTTCGTGCCCGGACATCGTCACCAAAAAAAGATGGGATGGATTGAGCGCCATCCAAATTGAATACACCCTCATCCCTGTTCCGTATGTAATCGTACATCACACGGTTACCTCAGAATGTGACGATGAAGATAGTTGCGCAAAAATCGTGAGAAACATACAGAACTACCACATGAATAATCTAGAGTACGATGACATCGGTTATAAGTATGTATACAGCATGGTCGACTGAAACTATCGCTTTTTAATACATTTTTTTTAAATTTTCAAATCATTTAACTGTCTCTTTTACTAGTTTCCTTGTGGGTGGTGATGGAAGGATTTACGAAGGTGCTGGTTGGCATATTCTCGGAGCACACACTCTAAAATATAACTCGCGATCATTAGGACTAGGATTCATCGGAGATTTCTCAAGTACGTATATTTAATATACAGATAGTATACTCGTAGACAGATTGGAAATCAATTTGTGTGACATAGGGTTCCTCATGGGATTATATTAAACATGTTAAGACTAAGATGCAATACTTTCACGTTTCCAAGCCGAAAGCTTGACGAAAAATCAATGCAGTTCAAAATGAAATGGAAGAAAGTGTTATTACTGTTACCGAATTGTACACTTTGCTATTGCAGTTTTTGTCTTTATCACGTATATTTCAATATATCCACCTTTGTCTCGACCATTATATGAACTGCTAAGAAGTGATCAATATCTTTTCTAATCAAGTGACGTATGGAAATAAAATCATGTGTCTTTAATTAGTTCATTATTTCAAATGCCACTTGAATTACATATTTATATTGCATTCCTATACAAAACGATAGGAATGCAATAAAAATAATTCAAATGGCATTTGAAATAATGAACCAAACAAAGATATAATTTTTTTCCATAGGTCACTTGATTAGAAAAAATATTGATCACGCGTTATAACACACGAAATTGTTTCGGTCCCGTTTGTAATATTCATGGACTTGCTTGCAGAAAATCTTCCTAATGAAAAACAATTGAAAGCAGCCAAAAATTTCCTAAAATGCGCTGAAGAACGAGCAGAACTGACGGACGATTATAAATTGCTGGGTGCAAGGCAAGTCAGCAGCACGGAGAGTCCTGGATTGAAATTGTATAGGGAATTACGAAACTGGAGGCACTACACAAGAACCCCCTAATTTGATTTTAAATATTTTTATCACTAGAAATAAAAACTTTAACGACTGTCTTTATCGTTATACAATTACAATTTCATCTGTTGATATTATTATTAATAACATGCAAATAATCTCATCGATAAAATATATATACATAATATAAATTCTCAAATATAACGAAATAAAATTAAATTGGCCTAATAGATTCAATTATAAAACTCTAATAAATTTGTTATTATGTAAAGCAGAGGGCTCAGAACAGCTACCTGAGGTATACCTCATAACACATAATGAAGAGTACTCTTTTTAAAATTAATTGACCTTTCCCTTTCTAGTCCCAACAAAATGTTTAAGCATAAATAAAGTTGAAATAAATAATGTGTAATCTACATAGATATATGACGTACAAAATGTTACAAAGTTAGCTTTAAATATTTTGAATTTATGTTTATTTCTTACTTGGAAAAATATTTGATTTCTAATGAAAACAACTTTAAGTGGCTTTTATATTAAAAAAAAGAAACTCAGGTCAATTTTTGTCCAATCGAATCAACTTCTAATAGTCAAGTACTTCTCGTTTAATTTCTGAATACTCTTCTTCATTACAACATACAACAATAAATGTTTAAATCATATTTCTGTAGAACAAACTTCAAGTTCCTTATCACTTTCGTCTTGAAAAATGAAGATTCAAACTTCACTTTATCTCAATTTGCCGATGAATCTGTTGAAGGAAATCCTTAACATTTTTATCTTCCTGCATATCATATCGCGCACAACAAGTGCTATTACTAATAAACTTAATATGTAAAATTTATTTTGGTGTACAACAGGGATCTGTTTTGGAACCAATTTTATTATATATATTTAATAATGACGTAAACTATTGTACGCTCTGCTGGATTTAAGCGCCGTGATATTGATAGTCCTTTATTGTGGACATTCTTCTATATCTACGTCACGTTCTTCTAAGAATATTGGGTATGCACTGGTGTACACGAATGCATACTTTTTCGCAAAATCTGTTCTAATGCAACCTGAAATGTTTATGTGGTGTGTCAATATGAACGATTATGCCTCGTACTGACACATTATCAAATAATTTAGGCTTCATTAGAGCATATTTTGCAAGAAAAAGTGTACACTGGTGTACACCCGTGGAGGATAACAAACACACCTACTGTTATACTCGGTTTGTCCGATTGATCGCCTCATCCTCCTATTCATGAATAGGAATATGAGTGGGATTGGAAATTAATCTCCTTTCCTTTATCCCATTATTGTGAAACCGGGCCTTAATCGTACAAAAACAATGTCTAAGTAATTAATCAATGGTTTGTCACAATTAAGAATTTCAAGCAATTACAAAAAAACAAAGCATAGTGTCGTAAGTAAGCAAATGCCTAAATCAATTCCTAAATTGTTAAAAAAAAAACATTTAAAATACGAGTTTGACATATAACTGAATTAAGATGAGAATTAAAATGAGAAAACAAAATAATGACCTTATTTTCAATAAAGTTTTTATCATAATTTTGCTTATGGTATAAATAACATATTACAACGAAGCAACGCCCATGGAATGTAAATTACACAAATTTTTAATTGATATTTTTGGCACGCTAAGATTAAATATTTTCACACTTAAAAGTAGTTATATAAAAAAATATTTTTAAATTGGAATTTGATTTTTCACTCGCTCTTTTATACCCATACAAATATACACGTATATGTACATAAACCATATTTTAAAATGTCAACTTTATTAATGGTATACATATTACAAATTTCTACAAGAAAATTTTGTTTTTGTCTATATAAGTTATATATCAAAAGGAAATGATGTACCTATAACTAAATAACAAGTCTTTGTAATGTTTATGAATAACAACTATTCATGAAAATAACAAATATACTTCCTTCGCGATAATCAAAATTCCCAGCCACAACTCAAATTACTAACACTTCATTTAAAAAAAAAACATGATTACAATTTCCTCTGACTTTTTGGTGATATCATTAACATCAATAACTTAAACATAAAACTGGTTTTAACCTTCCAAGTGGACAGCAAAATTCCCCCTCATTCAGTGCTCAGTGGCAAGTGATCGCATTTGTGTTTTAACTTTATGAAAGTCGATTCGCTCAATTAGTCCTTGCAAATATAAGTAAAATAAAATAAAATAAAATAAGTAAAATGTCTTGTCCGATTTTTATTATATTTTTGGCGTGTACCGTTAGTGTATTTGCTGAAGGTAAGTGGTTATTACTTCTGAATTGTTGTGAATATGTTACAAGTGAAAGTTATAATTAATAAATATAATTTAAAATTAAGTAAAGGCCATTTTAGACTACCCTATTTCTAGTACAAGATTTGGTTCAATCTCTAATAAATATTTGGAACAAGAAATAATTTTTGGACAGCAGATATGGTTTGGAGATAGAACACGTTCTATTTTTTCAGACAGTTATTCATTCAATTTGATACAGTTTCGATACAATTGTACAAATCTTCTGCAACAAATAGGGTAGTTACATTTCGTTTTGCAAAAAAAGTCTTTTCGTATTGGTTATTTAATTTTCAATAGAAATTGAAAATTGAATTTCGTCAGACAATGGTTTTAATATTGTCACAATACTATTACCTAAGTATCACAAATCAGGCAAGCAAAATCGTTGCAAAGTTTCTGCTCCATTAAAAGCCCAAAAGAACCGAATTTACATTACGTCTTGCACCCCTGATTATAATTGATCGGACACTGTAAATTGATATATTTTTTTTTATTTATCCTGAAGAGGATGTCAAACGTTCAGCAAGATATCAACATTTCTATACCTTCAGTGTGACAATTGTAAAGGTAGCAATTGGCTATATCTTAAAAACGCAAAATTTTTTAAATAATTATTTAAGACCGTTTAATGAGGGAACTAGAATAATCTAGAGAACGACCCACCCTGTCGGCTTCAGCTAAATTAAATTACAAATTTCAAAATGGCATCCCTATACCTACTTGTGATATATTCATGGAAAGGTCTTCAAACGATCTTTCCAGCGATACCAAATAGGAATGAGTGTGTCATTTGGGCTCCGCTTCCGAGCCACACAAACCCAAGCTTTTGACTGAAAATTATTTTTTCTTTTACATTTTTAAGGTAGGGGAGAGTGGCGCAAAACCGGGAGGATGGGTCAAACCGGGAGGCATCCTCCCTCCAATGCAAGCAACATTATCACGCTCCTTCCCAGCTAGCTCACACCACCACCTCCCGCAACCAACCCCAAAAACCCTTTCGTGTGTGATTTTTGTGAAAATATTGCTCTGCCCATGTTAACATGAAATAGTCCAATGTTTTGATTTTGTGTGATTATTTTACGACTTATTAATCTTAAATACAAGTTTTGAAAGTTACTCTTTCCCGAATTTGCCTTGCTTTCGTTTGGCATAGTGTTATAACACCATTTTATTGAGAAAAATACTATAAAAATTGGAAAAACTACTTTATTGAGACAATTATTTCATCTAAGAAAAAATACGTCTTGACTTTTTTTGGAAAAATTTTTTTCATGATCGACACATTAATTGCAACTCAATGAGCATGGTAAACCTGTGCCCAACAGTTACCCAAAGGCCTCTATAGTATTTTTCCTTTTTGCAGGTCGCCCCACTCTCCCCTATAGCCGATTGCAACTTTTAAAATTGTCACCCTGTATATCAATCTTACTGTGTCTGATCAATATAATTACAAATTTTGTGATAACTTTCTACGGACAAGCGTTTCAACTACTAATAAATATGGTATTTTATAAAGCAAAGGATGCATCATACCCACCTCCTGAGGAATATGAATTGAGTTAACATGTAATGAAAACGATTATATTTACAAACAGTTTTGACAAAAAGTCGAAATTAATCGATAAAGTCAATACAGTTTCTTTGGGTATTATCTTTTTAAAGAGAAATAAATAAAGCACTAAAAAATTAACTTTGAATATTTTGACTTGTTTAAAAAATAAGTGAAAAAAATTGATGTGTCAAAGAGAAAATCATTGATAGCGAGTGAACGGTAAGAGAATGCCTTATACGAGGGCAACACTGAAAGTATATAGAATGCGTGTTTTGCGAGTTCTTTGTCATTTAGTTTGTTCGATTTGCTCTAATAGTTTTTTAATTATCAAAATTTGAAGATTTTGTATTCACTCAAAAATGAATTTGATTAGAAAACATTTCCGGGCTATGATTTTTTACGATTTTAAATCGTCATTAACAGCTAAACAATGTGAAGATCGGCTTAGAAATGCATTTGGCGAAGAAGCCCCATCTAAGGCAACAATTATAATTGGTTCAACGAATTCAAAAGAGATCGATTTTTCTCTTAGTGATGAATTTCGTGAAGGACGCCCAAGAACTGATGTTACTGATGAAAATATTGCCGCTGTTCGAGCAATGCTTGAGGAAAATCGATGGACATCTTATGAATTTAATCGGGCGATGTTGGATATTGGTATGAGTCAAATTCAAAACATTTTACATCAACAGTTAGACGTGAGAAAACTTTGTTGTCGATGGATTCCACATAAACTAACTTTCGATCAAAAATAACAACGCCTTGAATGGTGTAGAGAAACTCGGGAAAAATTCAAAGGTGTCACTTTAAATGTGCACTGAGAAAAATGAAATAGTTAAGTCAACAACTTTTTGAATGTCAACTTTTTGTGCGTTGACTTAAATAAAATGTACTTGTTTCAACGGTAATATTCTTGACTGAACATTTTGGAAATTGTTGAAGTAACACTAAAAAAATGTTAAACTATTACGTTTGACTGAACGATGTAAATGTTTTCCTTAAAACGAAAGTGCTTAATATGTTAAATCAAAAAGTTGAAATTTCAAAATGATCGTAAAGTGCTGTTGCTTTTATATGTCTGTTTTGATTTTTTATTTAACGGAATAAATGTTAAGTCTACTAAAAGCGAGGGTTAATTTCCATATTAATAAGACGTCACACATTTAGTCATGTAACATTGAATGATATACGAATTTACGTATTACATTTGCAGAAATAAACAGCAAACAGTTATTGAAATTCTTGCTATTGAATTACAGATGGCGCCTGCTAAAACTTCACGTATCTTTACTGTCTGTCCCAGCATAAGTAACCTTGTTGTTCGACATCGTTTCTTAAATGAATAAAAGTCATTCATATTTCGAATGTGTCCGACTTTATAAAATTTGTTATAAAACTCGAGGTTTTGCACACCTCACCAAAGGTTGAAGGGTTTACCACCTTACTTTGGCAGTGCCGCAGTATCGCAAATGTTTACACGACAATGTTTACAACACATTCTTTGAATTAATGATGCTGTTGAATCAAAAAGCAAAGCGTATTGAAACAAAAGTCATAAATGTTAATCTTACGTAAAAAAATTGTTACTTCAACTCAATTAATGTGTTGGTCATATATTTAATTTTCTTTGACTCAAATTTAGATTACATTGTTATAACAACTTATTCAATAGGTCTAAAAATGTTTGTGACTTATTTTAAAATATCTTTTCACATTACTGTAACTTTGCACTGAGTTAAATAAAACATCATTAACTTTTAACTGAACGCATATTTTATATTGTGCTAACATATTTTTCAACATTTTCCAATGGTTTGATACAAAGCCTTCATGGAATTGTTTATTGTATACAACCTGAAATTGAAGTTGATTTAACGTGTTTTGAGTTGAAGTAACTCATTATTTTTCTCAGTGTAGGTTTTCTTCTAAACCGGGTTATATTGCTACTATAATATTAGACGATAGACATACCGTTACTGCCGATTGGTACACAAATGTCTGTTTACCGCAAATTTTTGAAAAAGTTTGTGAAAAACGGCCAAAAGGAAAAATAATTTTATATCATGACAACGCATCGTCCCATACATACAGCAAAAGTAACAGCTGAGTATCTGGATGCCCTAAAAGTCAGCACCATGAAACCTCCACCATACAGCCCTGACCTAGCACCTTGTGATTTCTTTTTGTTTCCAAAAATTCAAGATAAAATGCGTGGAATCACTTTTTCGATAAAGCTGTGGAACATTATAAAAACCTGGTTTCTAAGTGTCTCAGGAAGAGTGGTACATGCAAAAATATATTTTGAAAAATAAATAGTATTTTATATAACGAGTGGCTAAAGAGGTGCTTTTTTTCACGAGTGCTCTAAAGCTCACGAGTGAAAAAAAGTACCGTTTAGTTACGAGTTATATACATAATTTTTTGTAATACCATATTTTTAAGCTGAACAGATTCGAAATAAATTTCGAAAGAAAAACGTCATGTTGATCACAGTTCACTATAAAAAAAAATAGTAGTAAACTTAGTTAGTAAACTTTTAATGAACGGATGGCCTGTATTTTGAGTCATATTTTTTAATCGTTCTTCTATAAAATTACATAGACATTTTAAGACTCGATTAATATTATCAACTGTTATTATATTCACTTTTAAATGCTTCTCTGTTCACCAGAATACCCATCGACATGTCCAGAAATCGTTTCCAAATCGGTGTGGCAAGGTAGACCAGCAACACTAGTGAACTACTGTTTAATACCAGTACAACATGTGGTAGTTCATCATACTGTCACTTCACAGTGTACCACAGGAGAAGCCTGCGCAAAACGAATACAAAGCATGCAGAATTATCACATGGATAATCTACACTTCCGAGATATTGGTTATAAGTAAGTAGAACATTCAGGGCCGGTCTTTTCATCTCTTATTAAACTGACTACATTAAACTCAGCGAAGCAATAGAGTAATAAAAGCGCGTGATCAGCACGTGCAGCGTTCTTAGGCTCAAGATTAAGTACACATGTACACATGTCCGAGTTCGCCAAAGAAGTTTTATCTCCTTTTTTTGAAATGAAGGGTAGTTTGGTCACATACACAGATATTAATGGACTCTTCGATCGGTGCCTTTAATATGCAACATGATCCCAACGAATGGAGGCTTCTCAAAGGCAAGTTTGAAAGCAATATTTTTCCATAATGGCAACCCTGAGCCTTCTATTCCAGTTGACTATTCTATAGGCACGAAGGAAAATTTCCAAAATATGAAGCACATACTACCGAGTGACTTTTAATGATTGAAAATTATTTTATTAGATTGGCAACACTTTTCAATGTTTATGTTGGTGCTGGATTTTCAAATTCAAAAATTCAAAATTTAGGTTAGTGCACTAGATTGTCAAACTCAAATAAATTCGCTTATTGTCGAATCAAGAAAACCAAATAAATCAGATATTTAATTATCTCAATTTATTACCAAAATGGTTTTGAGCACAGAATAAAATACATTTTTAGTAATGGCTTATTTTCGAAGCAGAGTACAAAATGAAAATGGGCACATTCAGCAGACCTGAAAGTTGTGCAACTGTTGACCAAATTTCTGCTGAATGCGACCTCTCATAAGTTGATGAGTTGGAGGGATCGCCATTTTTTGTAGCGTAACTTCTCTGCTACCTGACTGGAACATGTTATGATGAGTGAACTTCATTCAGCAGGAATGAGTGCTCAGTCTCAACTGTTGGAGCAGGAACTGTTACTGATATGTTCTTCTGAATCAGTCCAATAGAAATTGAATTTATTCACAGCAGCATGCCTATGACGATTTCATTGAAATATACCCTGAACAACAAATTGAGTTTTGCCTTTTTTCACAACACTGTTTTAGAATAGCCGTCCTTTATTTACAACGAACACGAATCGATTCAAATTCACTTAAAAATCGTTGATTGCATTCCATTTACAGTTATTCAGTTGGCGACCAGTGATGAGAAAGTGATTGAATTTCCCCTCCCGCACACCGTACTGATCAAGCTGGTTTTCTAAGTCAGTTATCAGTTTCATCTGATTTCATACGTACTTTGAGGTTATGTTAATTTTAGTTCCAAAACATCATTCCTTTTATGAGTCTCTCTATTCACTTTAAAGTTAGTTCAGTTCAAAATCAATTAATAAATGAACGTTTCTTGCAAACCAGTAATGTAGAAAAAGGAAAATTCACTGGTCGCCCCACTATTGCTGGGTTCGGTAATTCCTCCTATTCACTCCTCGAGCACTTTTGTCTCACTTTTACGTATATCAAAACAGCTGTGTTCTCACTCTACTTTTCACTCCGAGCTTGCACCGCGTGAATTTCCGAACTCAACATATAATAACACTCGATATTGTAGAAAATGTTAATGTTTCTGTACAACAGAAACCTCATGTTTCCTATACGAATCCACTCGGAAGATCTTGAAAAAACACCTTCATTTCCGATCATACAAATTTTCAATGGTTCGACAACTTCACCGATTTTCTTCAACAAATTCAGTTTTGTCAGTGGTATAACAATAACCTGCTAAATAATAGTGACCAACAAGATACAACTTTCTTTTCTGATAGAGCCTGGTTTCATCTCTCTGGGTTTATCAATTCACAAAATTTCAGGACTTGGTCAGAATATAATCCCTTTAATGTGATTGATGTAAAGGCACTACATCCACTTAAAATTGGCGTTTGGTTGGCAATGTCTTGGAGAAGAATTATTGGACCAATATTCTTCCGGGAAACAATTAATGCCAATAGATATCAGAGACTTATATTGAATCCATTTATAAACCAGTTAGACGACACTGAATTAGCAAATGGCTAGTTTCACAGCACGAACCACAATAAATTATTTAGAGGAGTTTTTCCCAGGATGTTTAATCAGTGCTGGTTGGTGGCCTAGTTGCTCTAATATTCAATTAAATCCGGACTTCTTACTTCCTTATTTCAAAAACTTGATGTTTAGAATACGTATTAAACAATTTGGAAGAATTGCAGCAGGCAATTGCAAATATCGGACAACCTAAAACGTTAATGTCTTCAATAACATATTCCAAAGGATTCGGTACTGCTTACGCAAAGGGGGCTTGAGGATGTGCTCTAATATTCAATTAAATTTGGACTTCTTATTTCCTCATTTGAATAATGTGGTGTTCAGAATACGTATTAAACAATTTGGATGAATTATGCAGCAGGCAGTTGAAGAGGCAATTGCAAATATCGGACAACCTAAAACGTTAATAATGTCTTCAATAACTTATCTCAAAGGATTCGGTGCTGCTTACGCAAAGGGGGTTAACATTTCCAGGTCTTGAATAATAATAATAATCTGTTAAACAGTTTTCATCATCAATGTAAACATCAACTCTAACCTATAGCTACGCATTCCCGCAAAATTAACGAACTTTCAAGTAATGCCAATTCCTCAGTGTTCCCAACATACTAATTTGCTTCAATCATTAAAAGTCACTCGGTACTAACTTAATCCAAAAACAATATAACTGGCAAATTTGCTCTGATCTTTAAGTCGTTGCTCTTCTCGCTGGCCTGCAATTGGGATATACCAAATTTTGCTGTGTTCTTTGCGAGTGGGACAGTAGAGATAAAGAAAATCAAAACATAAAATGAACTTGGCTCTCTCGACAAACACTGAGTCCGAAATTCATTACTCGTTGAATCTAATCAAATTTTGCTACCGCCACTACTATAAAGTTTGTTAAGGCACTGGATTATAGTAAACCAGCACTTCTATCTTCCATCTAGTTTCATTTTGCGAGAATCTGATGGTATGAACGCAAAATCAGTCAAAAAAACGCCGAACAATCGAATTTTTCTTTATCTCGACTCTAGAGCTACCAAATTGTTTTCGTTGTTATTTTCGTGTTTGGTTCATTATTTTTTACAAGAATTGAGCATTTTCATTTCAGAAACATTCAAAAAGTAAAATATTGTTGCTCAGTGATAGTTATTCAGCGAATAATTATCATGGAAACAATTCATACAATCAAGCAACCATTCAGAAATATGAACTTATTCGCCGAATAGCTTTGATGGACAGATGGACCTTATGTACAATTCCTTCAGTATTATTTTTCTCTTGCAGTTTCTTAGTAGGTGGAGACGGAAGAATATACGAAGGCACTGGCTGGCATAAACAAGGTGCCCATACAAAGAATTATAATTCTATATCTTTGGGGCTTGCGTTCATTGGAGACTTCACTAGTAAGTACCTAACTTATCTTAAGTTTCTTATTTCCTATTAATGACTTTTAGGTGTATTGCCCAACGACAAACAACTAGCAGCGGCTAAGGCTTTCTTGGAATGTGCAGTGAAAATTCAGGAACTTGACGTGAATTACAAACTAATCGGAGCATCTCAGGTCAGAAGCACAAACAGCCCAGGACAGAAACTTTTCAACGAAATTAAAAACTGGAGACATTTTGATAGCAACCCTAAGAAGGCATGAGACATTACCAAAAGCGGAATCTACGAGGAAATCGTTTACACTCTACATTCTCAGTAATTTATAGAACTAAGAAAATTATGATTTTTTTTTTCATATTAACGCGAGTGCTTTTTTTGTGAATACTGCCGTTTATATTTCTAGTCCAAACAATAATAAAGCAATAGGTAATCTACAATTTTTGTTAAACTTAACTCTTGATACGTTGATACTATTTTCTAATCATTTGTAAGTTAACTCGACTACCTTTGATCTTTCACTTTAAAATTTAAAGCTTAAATATTACTTGTATTTATTTCTTTCTCGTATTTATGTTATATTGATGTAGATATCTTGTCAAACTTTTGTAAGTATTTTTAGGAAAGTTCTAATTAAAAAAAAAACTATACAACGTTTTAAATGATTCATAGGTCCCAACTGTGAAATTACTAAATTTCCGTCAGCTGTTTATCAATTTACCAGAGGCATTCGTTTGCGTGTCTCGTGCTTTATTGCTGTATATTTTCTTGCGAAGTTTGAAAATTTTGAAAGGTATTCGGAACAGTGGCGTAGTTTTGAAAAAAAACATTATAAGTAGTTCAAGCGAATGTCAAACGAGTTTCGTTTAACTACGAGTGTGGAACGAGTTTCGTTTAACTACGAGTGTGGAACGAGTTTCGTTTAACTACGAGTGTGAAACGAGTTTCGTTTAAATGAAATAATTATTAGCAACTACTTCAAGATGAAACTTTTCAGCGCCAGTATTTTGTGTAAGTAATTTTTGATTAGTTTCACCCACTCCAATTTAGTAACAAACGCATTACTGATGATGGGTCTGCGGTTCCTCTAAATCGGTAAGGAAAGAAGTCAATTCTCACTGCATGCAAAAGGGAGGTGTAATTTGAATGAGGGAGCGGAAGTAAGGTGACATCTTAGAACTGGTGTTAGAGTGTTACGGGTGAAAAATTCATTTAAATCATTTTTGGTATTGCCAGTCACCCTGTATTGCATGGGAAATTCAACGGTCCGTTTGTGCCTGCGTGACTTTCGGCATGTTTCAACATAAGGTGATTTTGCTTGAGTGCAGTAATCTTCATTCTTTTGTGCCCGGATAAAATAGAGTCTATCTCGTAACAACCCCGTCCCAATCTATTTAGTCTGCGCGTTCTTTTTTCGACGTGTCACTGTTGCCACTTAAGTCTTAACGTGCACACGTAGTGCCTTGATCATGTTGAATCCTTTGATCGAAGCCTGAAATGGAATTTATTTACTCCGATATCTGTTTAAGTGCACGTTAAGCAGCACAAGCTTTCTTATAAGCTTTTCTAAGCCTGTTGCTGCAAGAAAAGAACAGGTAGAGTTTAATTGGCAACTTTGTGCGTATTTCGGTTTGCAACACAATCTTTCTTTTACTATTTAGGCTTGTAGTCGTAAGGGGTACGACTACTTTCTTCGTAACGTCCTTTGAAACAGACCCTTGTGTGAAAAAGCCGTAAGCGGAGCCTTAACTGCTAAAGGTCAAAATATTGCTGTACACTCCTTTCTACCGTTGGAGTTGGACTCGACCGTAGACGATACAACTCTATAGGAGAGACTGTGACGTGACATCTTGACGTCATCCTGCATAGTGACGCAATTGGCAACACCGTCCTCCTCCACCGGATTGTATCTCGATTGGTATTTCCAACCTCACTTGGACAGTGAGCTAAGTGTAAAGGCAGGCGGCCACTGAACGCGAAACTAAGCTAAGCTAAGCGAAACTAAGTTTTTTGAAAATTAAATCCAACGTAATCTTATGCGGACATGGAAATAAAGCTAAAGGAAGCGAAATTAGAATAGCAAAGGTATAAAACAATGTTTATCTTCGCCTCGTCCGCGTAAGATTACGTTGGATCTAATTTTCAAAAAACTTAGTTTCGCTTAGCTTAGATTCGCGCGCAGTGTCTCGTCGCTTTCAATGTGGATTTTGTAACAAGGTCGGATTTGTTTAATTTTCTTTTCAATTTGTTATTGTCGCATTAATTTTATTTTAAGTGAATAATTTTAAAAAGTCACATTTTGCATTTTTGTAAACGAAAGGCTGTTTCTCGGTTAAAGATTTAATTAATCGAAATACCTTTTACTTTCTTTTTCTTTTAATTTATTGAGATCCTGTCTGGGTTATACGATTTATAATTGTTTACGTGATAATTTTGAGTGACACCAAATAAAAACAAGTGTGCTCAGCTGGTGACGTTTATTTTATTTATATTTTTTTGTCCCTTTAATTTTTGGGGTTACGTACGACCCATACCCTTCTCCAGGAGTTAGCCAGCTGTGTTGGAGATCTTAAATTGCCCTCCTACAATTTGCTGTCCTTCAGGTAGGTAGCAAGAGGAAAGCGACAATTATTAATAAATGGCAAATGTTCATTTTCTTATTTTAAATAGGTCTTTGGACATATGAATCATTTGTGAAAACTCTGTAGAATGGGATAGAAAAATTAAAATAACTTAATTTAAAGGCCAATAAGTTTAGTTTGAAGTTTAGGTGCTTCTCTTTATTAACACTCTAACCAACAGAACTTGTATTTGGCTGGTTATTCCATATTTCCGGTTATGGCTGCGACCGATTGTGTTGGGGCACTCCGAGCTCGCTCGTTGTACCCCAACCCCACTCGTGTTACAATAAGCCTTCTTGTGAAACTAGTAAAATAATATACTATTAGTATTATTAGCACAGGACATCAAATTTAAAAATAATAGGTAGATTATATGAAGTTCTCTGAAAGATAACAGTTTTTGGGCGAGGAAAAAGCGTTTAGTGACTCATCCTTCATACATGTCATATTTTATTTCCTTAACACGAAAACATTAAAAAAAAGAAATCTCAAGGTTTCATTTTCTGTGTAAGTGTAGCACGATACGTACACAGTAAAAAATATTTAGTTAATTTGACAAGAAAATATAGTTTCGACAGGTCCACTACAATTTTTAGTAAAGTTTACAAGAGTCTGTACACGGAAAGAAAAGAATAGTAAAAAGTAACACAATTATAGTACAAATAGGGATGGAAACAAATTGTAGGAGATATTCACACAGTTATTTGACATGTCAATATTCTTGTAGTAAAAGTCTGATTCAATGTATGCCATTTTATTACAAGAATATGATTATGCCAAATAACTGTGCGAATATGTCATATGTCATATGTCCGTCCCTATTTGTACTATAATTGTGTTACATTTTACTATTCTTTTTTTTCCGTGTAGAGTTCTCTTAATAAATTAAAACGTTGCAAATATTACTACAAAAATATGTTTGCATTAGATTAAAATTGTATTTCTTTTACTTTTACAAGAAGTTAAAACACCGTCTTGACATATATCGTTAACATAATAAAGGTTTTTTGTTAATTCGTGTAAATTACAAAAAAGAAACATAGATCTTGCACCGACAGTGGGTATATTTACTACACTAGGATGCAAAATTACATTTTTTATGTGTTGAATATACCATCAAATGAGATTAAACAGCAATGAGTTATTTTTACAAAATATTTAGTAAAAAGTAAACTTTTATATTTAACTACCAGCGATCATTTAAATTAAGAGAATTTTCTGAGAAAAATCTAACTAATTTTAATATCAATATACAAAAAGTACAGTGGAATGACGTGGTTTCGTGTGGGGATGTTGACGGAAAAGTGTCTCTTTTCTATCAAAAATTTTATGATATATTTATCGCTAGTTTCCCTTTACGAAAGCGGCGAAGAATTAATGCTAAAACATGGATAACTCAAGGAATAATTAATTCCTCTAAAACTAAACGCTCATTGTATATAACATTGAAATATTTTCCAAATTCTGTTCTACAAAGTTACTACAAACGCTATTGTCATATTCTTAAAAAAACAGTTATTATGGCTAAAAAGAAACATATAGATTCACTTATTTCACAATCCGGAAATGTTATTAAAACTACATGGCGTATTATTAAAAGCGAGCTTAATAGAGAAAATACTAAGACCATACCAACAGAGCTGATCATTGACGGTCATAAAGAATCATGTGCGAACAAAATTAGTAATCATTTTAATAACTATTTTTCTTCAATTTCAAATTATACGGGGCAACCGACCACACCATCAGTAAATAAAAATAATCATATCCATTTATTGAATAACTATAAAGTAAATAGCCGAGACACCTTGTTCTTATTTCCTGTTGACTCGAATGAAATAAAGAGAACAGTCATGGCCCTAAACAATACCTCAGCTGTTGGCGTGGATAATATACCTATCAAAGTCCTTAAATGCGCAATAGACCATTTGGCAGATGTCCTTGCAAATATGGTTAATCTCTCATTTGAATCGGGTATTTTCCCAACGTTCTTTAAGACAGCTAAAATCGTACCCGTACATAAAAAAGCCAGCAAGGAAGATGTAACCAATTATAGGCCCATCTCAATCTTACCCGCTATATCCAAAATTTTCGAACA
Source organism: Dorcus parallelipipedus (assembly GCA_958336345.1). Classification (NCBI taxonomy): domain Eukaryota; kingdom Metazoa; phylum Arthropoda; class Insecta; order Coleoptera; family Lucanidae; genus Dorcus; species Dorcus parallelipipedus. The sequence continues at coordinate 17,202,083 of OY284476.1, read as the reverse complement.
ATGCATAAAAATTAGACTCACTAATTTCTTTCAAGTGAATAATTTGTTTTCCAACAGTCAGCACGGTTTTCGCGAGCAGAGATCAACACATACAGCAATCGAACATCTACTGTCCTTCATTTATAACAAATTGAATTCCAAGGAGTTGGTTGCAAGTATTAACTGCGACCTCTCCAAAGCTTTTGATTTTATGGACCACGATATACTGCTGCAGAAACTTAACTATTATGGTGTGAGAGGCAGCGCATTAAACCTGATTCACACCTATCTCAATAATCGACAGCATATTACCGAGATATTTGATTACAATACGGGCCAACGCGTACACTCAAGAGTCGCTGACGTTAGCCGTGGTGTACCTCAAGGTTCACTACTCGGTCCTCTTTTATTTATCATCTTTATGAATGATATTCAGGCTAATGTAAGTGCACCGCTAACTCTTTATGCGGATGATACAAGTGCTTGCATTCACGCAGAAAATGAAAATAAATTAATTGAAAATATCGAAAAAATTCTCCAAGAACTAATAAATTGGTTTACCCTAAATAGATTAAAAATCAATGTAGAGAAAACAAATATAATTACCTTCCCGTACTCTAAATTTAACTCTAAATTATCTTTCAACTGTCAAGGGAAACAAATCGAGTCCATAGAATCATGTTCTCTACTAGGGTTGAAACTAGATGGGGAGTTATCGTGGAACCAACATATTGATATGTTAAGCCGAAAATTAAGTACATGTACATTTGCGCTTCGACGTATGAAACCCCTATGCAATATGAAAACTTTAATTAATATCTATTACGCATACTTTGACTCCTTAGCTAATTACGGTCTCTTATTTTGAGGAAACAATCATACTTTGAATGATATTTTAATTTTGCAAAAACGAGCTATACGCGCAATGTTAGGTTTAGGTCCACGTGAGTCTTGTAGAGATCATTTTCTGAAGTTAAAAATTCCGACAATTGTTAATAGTTATATCATCAAATGCTCAATATATTTGTATAAATATCGTAGTTCAGTAGTGTCCGGTTCGGAAGTCCACGAATATGATACACGGAACAGAGACATTATTCGTCAATGTATACCACAGAACAAGTACATCACCAAGTCATTTCTTCTTCAGAGCATTAAAATTTTTAATAAACTTCCGCGATACATACGAAATTCAGTTAACAAGGAAACTTTCACAAAAAATCTGAAATGTTACGTATCCACCACTGCATTTTATACACTCGCTGAATTTTTCGATCAGGCTCCTGGGTAGATGGTGTCTGACTCCCGACCAGTTCTAATAAGATCATTTTAATTATGACATCTATGAATATTGATAAATAACAATGTTTTATATTGTGCTGTTTATAATTGTATTGTGTATAATTGTACTGTTATGATGACATTGTGATATTTTCACTGAAATTTTGTTATTTTCTACTATCCGATGAGATAAACAGAAATAAAGAGTATCTATCTATCTATCTAAGTAAATTTAATGCCAAATCTTTGTTACCAGTGACTAAAATTATTTAACGTTTACATTTTGGTCCACTAATAGTTATTTTAACAAAATATTTTTTACTGTGTACATATTGTTACATTCCGTGATGGAAATTCTATTTTTAGACTAGTCACTATACCTACGAGTCTATCAAATATTCCAGTGCTTTCCAGACTCGCCCTAGACGGTAGTAGAATTTGCTAGAACTTACGTTACTTGTACTGTTCTTGAAAGAGTGAATTACTATATATGTAAGTGAGGAGTGATAGAACGGTTAAGTATAGAAGTGTTAATTGTTAGGCAAGCGTAGAGGCTCGTTATTATTGTGTTTTCATTGTGTTTAAACGATCGCGATCGATTAGAATTTGTAAACCCCGAAGTTGTAACAATACATACTTATGCATATGAATGAGGAATGAGAATTAGGATATAAAACCAAAAGGTCATTTCAACTAACCACTAAACTGACGTTTTTCTTTCGTGATTGATAACAAAATTTTTCTGCCACAGAAAGATACTGTGCGCATCACCGAGGTTATCATCACGAGCATGAACACAAAACACATGTAAACTGGTTTTAATCCAAACAGTCGAGGCTGAAATTCCCCATCCACTTCGCAAGAAATAAACGCAGCAGCAGTTTGTTCTTCGCAAATACTTTCTGGAATTAACAGCAGTCCGTAAATATGAAGAAGAATCAATCGGTGTGCTTAATTTTGATGTGTATCGTCAATGTGTGTGTTGGAGGTAAGTGAATTTTCAACGTACAATTAACTCAACTTCATTGTTATTAATTCGTTACTCTTGTCAATAATACCGTAACTAATTGTTTATTAGATAACATAGGTCAACTATTGGTTAAAAATCTTCGAAATGCTTCAATAACCCATTGAAAACGAGAACGATTACACGCTTAATTTATAATAAAACAGCCAAAAACATTGTAAAGTCAAGTTGTCATATTTATATACATAAGTCAAGGTCAGAAATGCTTCCTCAATAACATATAACTACTTAAATTTAGACCTACAGTAAAATTTAAAACCAGATTATTGTTCAATAATTACGAGAATAATTTTTTTAATTGGCTGTTTCGCCAAATCTCATTTAAAAAATAAATGATTTTTTAATGAAAATTCAGAATAATTCTAGACTGAGTAACTGAAAGAATGATAAAACCAAACGAGTTTGATTTTGGACTAAAAAGTCTATTTAATTTAAACAAGAGATTAAAATTGAAAAAGTCTATTTAATTTAAACTAGAGATTAAAATTCAAAAAGTCTATTTAATTTAAACTAGAGATTAAAATTCTATTCAAAGTAATTAAAAAATGTGATTAACTAAAATGCTATTGGGGGAAAAGTGAAGGTTAATTATAAATTAAAGCAGCCAGTAGCAAAATGATTTCATTTTTTTTTTGCAAAAATGAAATTATAATATACAGGGTTATTCTTGAAAAGACCGACAAAAAATACTGATGAAAGAAGACTTCCCACAACATGATTCCTAATTAATTAGAAATTTACCCGAAAATTACCCGTTACGCCCATGTCGCATAAGACAAGAACCAAAAGTTTACATATTTAAAAGGATGTAGTACCTACACGTTTATGGTGTTGAAAAAGAAAAAAGAAAATGAACAACCCAGTTTCAAGTCAAGTCTTAAATCACAAAGGGAAAAAAGTTATGAAACCTCAACGTTAGTCTCTAAAATGTACAAAATTTCCATCTATTTTGTAATAATTTAATTTTGAATAATATAAATTGTCACACTGCAGCAACTGACACGTTTTTGAACCAATACGTCTAATTGTAAGACTAATGCTTATTCTTTGTCAGGGTATCCTTCGATATGTCCAAATATTATTTCGAAATCGGATTGGAACGGAAGGCCAGCCGTAAAGGTCGATTATTGTATAATACCAGTTGAATACGTGGTAGTTCATCATACAGTAACTCCTGAATGTAAAACGGAGGTGGCTTGTTCGAAACGCATGAGAAGCATGCAGGATTACCACATGGATGTCCTGGGTTATCAGGATATTGGCTACAAGTAAGTACCTGTTTAGCTCATTTCACTTTTGTGGGAACTGAGGTTTACTACTACTCTGACATTTTCGCCAAATCCTCCGAACTGATCCTTTCATAGTTAACAAAAACAAATTTTGTTTGTGTGAAGAGTGCGTGTGTACATCAATACATTTTAAGTAGACGAAGATTTGACTAATACGGTAATTTCATCGGTACTTCCATAAACACTGATCTCACTTCATTTCCTTTTTAGTTTCGTTGCGGGTGGTGATGGGAACATATACGAAGGTGCCGGTTGGCACAAAGTTGGTGCCCACACGAGAAAATACAATTCCATTTCTTTAGGACTTGGATTCATCGGGGACTTTACCAGTAAAAAAAAATTTTGAAACTGATTTTCGCATTTTTCTGCCAACTGTGTTTTAGGAACTCTGCCCGATGCTAAACAGCTGCAAGCTGCTAAGGCCTTCTTGGAATGCGCAGTGGAACTTCAAGAACTTGACGCGAATTATAAACTAATCGGAGCATCTCAAGTTAGGGATATAAGCAGCCCAGGGCAGACGCTTTTGAACGAGTTAGAATCATGGAGTCATTTTGAGAAAAACCCTAAGAAGTTGTGAAAAACTTGTTTGCAATTAGAAACTTAGGCTTTAAAAGACACAACGAAATTAATTCTTTGTTTTATTTCTGTTGAAAATAAAATTTTCAAAAAACACTTTAGTGTGAACAAATTGATAAATTTAATCGTTGATGGTTTTTGAAATAAGTTAAAACCAAATTCCTTTCAAACGTTATAAAATGAAGTTACATCTAAAGGCCGTTTTACACTACTCTACTTCTTATACAAGATTTGGTTCAATTAAACAATTTAATGTGTGCAGTAAAGGTATCAAAATTTTAAACTGAATTGAAAAGTATCTGAAAAATAGAACATGTTCTTCTCCAAATCGTATCTGCAGCAGAGAAATTTCTCGTTTTAAATTTTTATTGTAAAAATTGAAGCAAATCTTGTACAAGAAATATGGTAGTCTAAAACGGCCTTTAGTAATTTTTTTTTAAAATTTTTAATAGAAAAAGTATTTCTACTTTTATGGTAATTCTATTATAATTATGACAAAAAAGAACTTTAGTAAACTACGCAGTTGGAAGAGTTTACTATTAAAAAAGAATTTTTACATAAACTTTCCGTTCTTTATTACTATTATTATTATTAGGAGTTGCCTTTTATTAATCGTCCAGTGACCACATCCCGTTAGATTTTTTGATCTTCATTATTTTTAGCTTCCATTCGATATTACTTTAATAATATTTGACTACAATAAGGTTTATTGATCGTTACAAATTACGTGTACAACTATAGTTTTCGAGGAAAAATGATTAAGAAATTTGCTTTTATTTGTTAATGATTCAAGCAAACGTAATTAAATGTACTACAATGAAAAGCAACGAAAAAAAAACAACTCAACTGGAACGACTTCAACTGAAATACATAAAAGCACAAACGTTTTATTGAAAAACGCAATCGCTCTACAGATTACACTTTCGGAGTAAATCCCCAGATAAAAAAAAACTTGTGGCTTTTATAAACAGGACGAACGCGAAATTCGATGGAAATCGAGCTAAACTATGGCATTTCACGTTTACTGCTTATTGTTATCGTGTGTGGTGGTGTCCATGGATTATAAAGTGGTTGCAGGTAACTTTATATTTTTTTGTATAATTAAGATATGAAATATATAAATAATAATGCTGCACATTCATCATACGGTTAACAATTAAATGTAACCTTCCAATAATTATGTTTATTTGACCTAAAAATATTTGATTAAGGGCGGAGATATCCATCTCTTAATAAACTGGCTAATACTTATTAGACGAATAACTACCATGGAAACAATTCATAAAAAGTCAATCCAAAATTCAGAAAAATCAAGTTATTCGTCGAATAAGTTTAATAGGAGGTGGATATCTCGACACTTAATTATATAGACAATAATATAACAGTGATTAGTATCCAAAAAGATCTTACTCGTAATATACAGGGTGATTAGTGAGGAAACCATAATATTTTAAGAACATGTTCAAGAGATTAAAATAGACAAAAAAAATTCAACAACCTCGATATGTAGTTAAATCATATAAAGCAATGATAGAAATCATTTTCACCTTTCTGCACTGAGGTACAACGCAGTAATAATAAGTGATAATGTGATGATAGTCAGAAAAAAAATTATAAAGAAATATAATTTAATAACTAGCTTACCCTAGGTTATAGCAAACAAGAAGGAATTGAAGAATCAACTTTAGACTGCATTAAAATTGTGACAAAAAGTCAATGGGGAGGAGAACCTGCCTTAAAAATAATATACACACCTATACCTGTAAAATACGTAATCGTTCATCACAGCGTCACTTCCGAGTGCAACGACGAAAGCAGCTGTTCAAGACTAGTGAGGAGTATGCAAAATTACCACATCACCGAAAAAGTGTTCTACGACATTGCTTACAAGTAAGTCTGCTTAATAATGTAGGGGAAGTCTAAATAAATAAAATGTATACATTGCAATACCGTTCTTTCAAATCTCCTTCTTTCCTACTCACATTTCCTTATTTAATTGAAACAGCTTCCATTATAACGTACTAATATTTTGCATCGTTAGTTTTCTGCTAGGTGGTGATGGTAAAGTTTACGAAGGTTCTGGTTGGCATAAGGTGGGTGCCCCGAGTCTTCCCTACAACAATCGTTCCATGGTCATCAGCTTCATTGGGGACTTTTCAAGTACCTAATCATCTCATTTCTAAACGTATTACTATTAAGCTACTTCTTTCAGACGTTTTGCCCAATCAAAATCAATTGAATGCAGCTAAGAACTTGATCAAATGTGGCATGGAAACGAGAGAAATTGATTACAACTATAAGCTTCTCGGTGGAAGGCAGGTCAGAAAAACGCAGAGTCCTGGAGAGAAGCTTTACAAAGAACTGCAAACATGGAGTCACTACGCAAGTTGGCCTTAATATATTTATGATGCCCATAATAAATCAATTTCATATTTTTATAGACTATGTATATGCATATCAGTAATCACAATAAAATAATTTTCTATTAAAAAATTCTATTTGGAGTTATTAAAAGTTTCTATCTGAAGATAAATGCAATATCAGAGAGAGAGAGACGTTCTGTTCAAGCCCCGTAATAAAGCTTGAATATTCACACTCACTCCGAAATAAAAACAAAAATATTCCTTGAACACTTCGTGTTTAACGCGACTACAAATCACTAGAAAAACGCTGAACACACTTATTTATTTTACAACTGCTTATAGGTCATCTCATTTCTAAAGCATCCACCTCCAAGAAGAAATGAACATTTCGGGTGTATTTTGCATTACAATTTTATTAATTATTACCGACGCAGTGGCCGGTAAGTATCTCATGAAACTGTTCTGCAAATTTCATAAACGTTTTTCAGATTTGTCTGCAATATGTCCAGAAATCGTTACGAAAACAAGATGGGGAGGCAGAGTGGCTAAAGAAATAGCATATATTGTAATTCCCGTGCATTATGTGATCATTCACCATACGGTAACACCTAGATGCCAAGATGAGCATACTTGCACAGATTTACTAAAAAATATACAAAACTATCACATGAACGAACTAAAGTTCCACGATATAGGCTATAAGTAAGTTGAGGTGGCATTAATTTTTTTAATTCTCTTTTTTTTTCCTTAGTTTTTTAATAGGTGGTGACGGCAGAATCTACGAAGGTGCAGGTTGGCACAAAGTCGGGGGGCATACAAAGAGATACAACACTCGCTCCATGGGACTGGCTTTCATCGGGAATTACACAAGTAAGATTAGAAATGAAACTTTGTGTTTCATTTATTTAGTTGTTTTTATTAGATGAACTACCCAATTCGAAACAATTGAGAGCCGCCAAGACATTTCTGCAATGTGCTGTTGAACTAGGAGAACTTGATGGTAGATATAAATTGCTGGGTGGTAGACAAGTTGGTAGTACACAAAGCCCCGGATTGCGCTTGTACAAAGAAATACAAAACTGGAAGCATTTTACAACATGTCCTTAATTAATGCAGGATCTTTTTTCGTTAATGTCATTTTTTATATAATTTATATACCTCTGATAGATGAAATAAATTATTTTCCTGCTAGACTTTCCAGATTGCTGTATTTGTACAAAGACTTATGTTATTTTAAGTCGAACATCCTGTATAATTTCTGTTTTCTTTTTTTGAAATCCCTGCAACATCTATCCAAATGGATATTAGAAAGTGCCATCAACTTCTTGAGCAAGATGTACAGTCAGAATTAAAAGTAACGTCTCCCCAATAGTTAAATTGCGGCATAATCACTTCTAATCGCTATAACCAATAGGCGGACAAGTGAACAGGCACGAATCGAATTCTTGTTGATGTTGGCTTGTTGATGTTGGCCCCCTGCTTTCTAAGGTGATCAGAATGTAAACGGTGTTTTTTTAAATCTGACGTCGAAGTTGGCCATGAACATTTTATTGTGAACCATCAAAATATCAAAATGACGAAAAAACGATTTTATTCGAAAAGAAATCCAATTTTATTTTCAAAACAAAGCACCAGAGGTTTCAAAACTTGTGGTATGTGCAGAAAAATACTTTGATATGACCAACTTCGACGTCAGATTAAAAAAAACACTCGATATAAGAACACACATTTACACCTTTTTTTTGTGATATTACTTTTAATTCTGACTGTACATACAAAGTTTACTCTAAATCAATTTTTATTTGACTGTACTATATGTATGTATAAAGAATATTGGATTTAAAATATCCAAATTATTATGCTTGTTGACATCCCATAAAATGAAAACCAATTCCAGTGTCACATAAACTACTATCGGTTAGATAAACTAAAAAAATTGTTTAAATATCTTAAGTAGAACTTCAAAACTAAATTATTACCAGACGATTACTGCTTAAACAAGCAGAATGTGGATTACACAGGGTGATTTTTGAGGTAAATACCGACGAAAGAGGAGACTTCCCCTAACTTCCTATAACTGCTATGAGGTTAAAAAATAACACACCGAACGCAAGAATTTTGTTAGACTTTGTACTACATAATGTATGTTAATAATTCGTCTTTTATAATAATAAAATATGCTTCTTACTGAACGCCGCACACAAAATGACATTGTAATAAAATTAACAAAGAAATCATATTACGAATGTCCGAATGTGTTTACTGATTATAATGTTTTCAATTCTGGTTGCCATCACCATAAATGAATCATAAAGTAAATACTTTTTTTTTAACAAAGACTTGTTAAAACGTGGTTAAAATGCAAGGAAATGGTAACGTGTAATAATGGGTCATAAAAAATGCCGAAATGTTTATGACGGACACGTTACTCGTGGAAATAAACTTTCTTTACAATACAATTTAAATTAAAATTTAAGAAAAATACTAGGAATGTTCGTGTTGTAGTGATTCATTTGTTTACCTGTCAAAGCAAGTGTTCAAAGTGAGGCCGTTCTTATCCTTATTTTATGCAATTTGTGCGGAATAATTTATTTCAGGTGATCACGTCAATTTCGTTTAAAGGTCAAGTTCACGCCTGACGCTGCGTCGTAACAATCATAAAACTATAAAACACTTTTATAACTGCATTTACTTCGTTAATCTGCTGTTCTCCTTTAACTAGGGACGTATAGTCATTTTGGGGATAATTTCTGATGAATTATTTCTGGAAAACTAAAATAAAATTTCTCCCATGTTCAGTAATCTGTGATGTATATTCTTTCACCATTTTTTTATCGGTCTGTTCAAGAATCGTCCGGTATTTGGTGCATTTATATTTGAAGAGAAACATTAATTGAAGTTCCTTTATTTATTTATTATTATTTTATTTTTGATTTTTCATATAGCTAATTACAATTACCGAATGCTTAAACAATTACTACGTTGAATAAACTAAAAAATCGAATAACCTGTATTATTAACAACATTCTCGTCGAAACATTCCCAAAGTCATCGACACATTAGTTCTTCCTTACTTAAAGCAAGATCCATTTTTTAATTCATTTAAAAAATCTCTGCGAAGTCGTCAGGCAAAAAGCAAGTGATGTCACGTCACTCCCTTTAAATATTTCAGTAAATAATAAAAAGGCCAACTAAAATGAGAAAGGGAAAGGTCAGCTGGTTAATTTGAAAATTAATTAATTAATTTGTAAAACAGCATCAAAGAGTGCAATGAGTATTTTTCGCTTAAGCTAGAACATACCGTCAAGATTTCATGGCAAGAGTTGATAAAATATTTTAAAAATCATTCGGTAGTATTATTCATTTGTTCTGCAAAGGGCAGAGCGGAAAATGAGTTAGCAGCAATGACAAACTTCACACCGTATGAGTAATTACCCAGTATAGTCGTCCCAGTTTGGTAGCGGTTTTATGGTCTTGCTATAAAAAGACGACAGAGAGGCAACAAAGACGCCGCAGTGCCGGTCTCTTTGAAACATTTTTTTATAGCAAGATCATAAAACCGATACAAAACTTAGACGACTATACCCTCACTTAAACGTCAGCGTCAAAAAGCCACCATACTGTTTGATACAGGGGTACATGGAAGTGTAGGTAATGTAAATTCCATTCAGTTTTGAAATGAGTAACTAATTGTGATTGTTTTGTTCTTATGTTGTCTTACAAAAGCGATTGATATTGCATTTATCAATTTATCAATTTATCAATTTATATTTGTCAATTTATCGTTTGTCACCAATTGGACGACTTTCTGCAGAAAGAAACCAACCCACGTTATGGTCAAACTGAGAAAACAGTGATCTAAGTTTTGAACAATTCTAAAATTCCTAAACAATTTGAGGTCTATTGTATACTTGTGTAGTTTTAGACACTGACGTTTAAGTGTTCCTAATGAGTATTTTCTTATACCCTGCCATTGATATGACATTAAGCAGAAAAGAGCCAACCCATATGGTTCTGTTCTGCATATCTATTTATTTACCACTATTGAATGTAGGTTGGTTCAGCGGCCAATAGATGTTTTTACCATTACTTTGATCTATTCTGCTGTAGAATTTTAAATGCTTAACACATTCATAGCCCGAGGAACTCAGATTTTGTCAATTTGCGGGTTGGTTCCTTTCTGCAGAAAGGCGTCCAATTGCAAAATGCAATTTTCAAAAATGACCTGGAAATCCTTTACGAAACAAACAAAGAGCCACGTTTTGCATTCAATTAAAATGTTAGAAAAGCATGGAGAAGATAGCCAAAGATACAAAATAATAGCACAAAATTGAAACCAACATAACCTAAAAATGAAAAGCCCATTTACACGATACCGGTCAGGTTTCAACAGTAAAAGTAACTAAACGTGTAACTTTAGTTACTCATTACAAAAGTGAATGTACTTTAATTTACAAATCGGTTGGTGTATCAAACAAAATGGCAAATGTGATAGTCATACTTGAGTGGCGCTACTGTTTACATCCTTATATTGTGAATATCAAATCACAGATACATTAATTAAAAAACTCTACCAGAAAGGATACCTAATTTCTTTTCTTGTATTTGCTATTTTCCTGTCCATATCATTGTTAACAGTACTTGCGTTGTCATTTTTATCTAATTATCTAAAAGATTATTCCAAAGTATATTGTATTATCCTTTGTTATTAATCTATTGATCCTGAAATTGATTAAGTCATAACAAAGTTATTTCGTAGGGATGCATCGATATGGGCCTGGCCGACATATTGGTAAATCATGGCAGATAATACTGGTCAATATATCGGCCGATATTTTACCCCATATATCGGCCGATATTAAAAATTAGGAGTATAACACAAGACTGATTGGTTTATCGTACTCCATGATAAATCCACACATTGTTCGTTCAATGTCCACCATGAAGCTGAAATACAACACAACAATGACATACTAGTTCTAGCAAAACGTTTAAAGACATCCCGACAACTGTATATTTAATTTTGTCGTTTAAGGTACAGTTTTATGGCCATATGCAACACTTAAACTGAGTTTAAGTGTAAGTGACGTTTATAATATGACATTTGAAGTTTTGCAACATTATGTAAGTCAGATTCTAAGGCCCGGTATTTCAGTTATGGTTTAATCTTTAATCTTCAATTATTATTCAATTATTTTGATAATTGTTACTACGAGGATAAACTAAAGATTAAAGTTAAACTGTGACTGAAATACCGAGCCTAAGTGACGCTTAAAGTTAAATTGAATTAGCTTGTTCGGTGCATACGGCCATTAGCAAGTCAACTCAGCGATTAAACGTAAACGTTAATCAGATATGTCCAGAATGCCTTCACACAGGAATTCGAAATTGTAAATGTCCAAATTATTTAAGTGACAATTTATAGTCATCATTTCGTTGATTTAAAGTGGAAGAAACTGAGTTTTTTTATTTCTAAAATATCAAGTTGACGTACGTGAAACATTTGTTGTACTTCCTACAACCAAATTATTGGTAAAAAAATTGGCCGATACCGATATCACAAAAACAGGCTGATATATCGGTCACCGATATATCTGTGCATCCCTAAGTTATTTGTCAGTTACTTGAATTATAAAAATTAATTAACAAGAGGAAGTCATATTTTCTGTAACTCTACATTTTGTGCTTTTTATTGTAGTAGTAAGAACACCTTGGCAATTTGTACAGTTACAAAAATGCAATTAAAAATGTATGCATGACCTCATGATAACACTTTTATTTATCATGACTTCCAGATTAATTGATTTTGATTAGATTAGATCATAGCATCACGTTCTATATGCATATTTCTCCCAGTAAATTATACCGTATGATCATTTAAAAATTTCATAAGAGGTAGGCTGCAGTCGACAAATGGAGTGTCTTTCATTAATCCATACAAACATTTTCAAACAAGACTCCACTTCGCTTCAACAGAAATGTGTTACCTATATGTACTATATACTATATAATATACCGGGCAGAAAGCCGACCACAAAAAAAAAATTTCACTCGAATAAACACTCAAGTTTTTTATGTGATAAGTAATCAAATCACTAATTACTTCGAAATTAAGCAATACAATTAAAATGCCGCGTTTCAAATCTGACTTACCAAAAAGTATACTGTTAATTTTTGACAATTTCATCAAATTTCTGATATCTTCAGTAAATATTTTCACAAAAGATTCATAACATGCATATAACTGCACTCTTAGGCCCGGTCTTATAATCTCCAGTTAACTTTATCTGACGGTTTATTCCCATAGTAACAATATTCTGATGACAATCGTTACTATGGGAATTAATCGCCAGATAAAGCATATATCTGGTATCAACAGTTTTGATATGAATAAGCTTAACTGTACTTATCCGTGGTAAATCAATATTGATAGAAACTAAAATTTACATTTTATCAAACTAATTGTTTAAACGAAAGGCCAGAAGTTGATGGGGTAAACTAGAGTAGAAATATATTTAAATGTGATGAAAAGAAGGAATAAGAAAATTTTCGAAACACTGACGTCACTGACACTAAGTATGTTGGTAGCAATGACAATATCATATGTGGTTATGGTCGCGTTTATCTGATTTAAAACGGTAGAGAAATCACCAAGTTGTGTTAAATAGAGCACGTTTTAGATCAAGAACAGACGATAACAAGATCTTTGTGAAATTCTTTAACATAACCTCAAATCAAATTTTACAAACCTGTCAAATTATCTACTTTCTTCTTTCTTTATAATTTCATAACAAATTTTAAAAAGCCTAATTCTACAACTAATGTGGAAAACACTTTATACTTTTTCGAGTTTAAAAAATCTGTCTTGACGGATTGTTTTATGAAAATATTTATCTTATAGGTTAAGCACATTTCATTGCGAATTTTTTCTGAATTATTTACATTACCGACCTACACTAGTCAACTTCTATACATATAAAATGGTCCCCATTCACAATTTCTATAATTCAGTTCAGGAATGAAAAGCAAATTAATCACAGTTCATCATTTATGTATGACTTCTGAGCTACTTAATATTTTTAGAACCGCAGGCTTAACTTAACGATGCTAGTTATTATCAAAACACGACCTTGCAAGGTAATTACAAGCTCAAGGGAAAAAAAATCTAAAACAAATGAACAAACAAAACACAGCCGATAACGCCAATGCCACAACACGCAAGCAGCATCGAGGTTATGTCACCGTCCAGAAACGATAAGTAGAAAGGTCAGTGGACTCACCTAAATCCTCCATGATAGCTGCCTTAGGACGTCGCTAGCACCGATTTTAACTGACTCACTGTTAAGTTTCTAATTCGCGATATTAAAAATAATACCCATATTTGGAATGATAATGTTTGCAATTGTTACTAATCTAATAAACAGGATAGGCAACTATAACAACAAAACTGCGTTGCACAAAAGAGTCGATTTATGTATATGTCTATCGTATCTCTGAATTAAAAAAAAATATCTACATTCAATATATCTCTTGCTATGAATCGTTTACGATACAGTTGAAATGTTAAATTTATGTGGACGTAATCTTATTAATTAAGCAACACGTCAAAGGTTCCCAATCTATTAGCATAACGATTCATATCCACATTTCAAGAATATTTTAATTAGAATTAAAATTAATACCATGTTTTCAACTATTCTTGAATTCTATGTGATCACCCAATCTAGGCAACCAAACTTACACTTATGTGATTCCCACTTAAAATAAAATATCCCAGTTATAAATAAATAGTGGCGTAACGTCCAAATTTCTATGTAATTTCTTAAAATAATAATTAAAGTGTATAGCACAAACTCTAGAATAAATCTAGAACGTCATGATTACAAACGACAGGGTTTTTATCAACGGTCGAGTCCCACGTGACCATCCAAACTAGGCAACCAAACTTACACTTATGGTAATATTAAAGTAAGGTATACCATCTACAAGAATATAGGAAAATCAGTAGCGTAACAAAATTAATTTTGACTTCACTTAACCCTACAAATTAAATATTCAACATTATTATAAACTAACGTCCATATCTTATGTAATTTATTAAAACAACAATTAAATATTTTAAAATATCGTGAAGCTATGTTTAATTTAGTTATTATTTTTTTTTTAGTGATAAGAAAATATCTTACAGTGTTTCCAATCTGCGGGTAAAAGTACGAGAATATCGTAAAGCTATGTTCAGTTTAGTAATTTTTTTGTGACAAGAAAATATCTTCCAGAAGCAGTGTTGCCAGATGTGACGCTTATCTGCAGATAAAAATACTAGAATATCGTGAAGCTTATATTCAATTTAGTTATTATATTTTGTGACAAGAAAATATCTTACAGTGTTGCCAATCTGCGAATAACAAATTTTTCTAGAAAGGTAGTTAATTTGATCACACATTTTTGAAAAATCAATATTTAATTTAGGCTTTATTTGAGCAAATTAAAAAAGGTAAAAAATAATTCAACAAGAAAAAGACAAATAATTTCACAAATTTTTTAAATTATAAAATAAATCGGACTGGCTACTAAATCAGGTAACGTTTCGCTGTACGTTGATAGTGCTTGTATACTGCTCACTCTATTCACTCCCCGAGCAGTTTTGTCTCACTTTTACGTGTATCAAAACAGTTGCGCTCTCACTCTACTTCTCATTCCGAGCTTGCTCCATGAGAATTTCCTTACTCAACTTCAGATGCCGTGCCTTCAAATGAATTCCTGATTAAAATATGCTGTGATTTTTCTACATAGTTGGCGACACGAATTTCAAGAGTGAGAGGACAGCTGTCAATTACTATCAGTATCATATTATCTGATCATGACATCACATAAAAAGTTGTATAAAGTGAACTCGAAATTCAGATAAATACTTAATTAAATAGCACTGATTCTGACAATGCTGTCCTTCAGCTTGAATGCACGAACGCACCCTCCGCTTCATGTTTTGAAACGCGTTTATCAAGTGTTGAGGGTTATGTTAGCACAAACAAACAATTTAGACATCTGTCAAAAAACATTGAAATCATAGTCTACTTTAATTAAGAATTTAATTGATTGCACGGTACTGGAAGAGCAGAGAGCAAGGTAGCCAATTTAAGGGATTTTACCCTTTTTGGACATTGTTTATACACAAAATGAACAAACCATTGACAAACGACTTTTTTATTGAAAAACGGTTATTTTAAGGAAATTGTGAAACTGTGGAACCTTACATTTCTTTTCTGTACTGCCAAAGAGACAATCATTTTACTTAAGAGAAGAGAAATTAGAGGATTATCGGTAAATTTTTGTCATGTCTTCAATCGAGGCCATCGATAACTAGAAGGCCGGCAGCTTTCCCTTCCACTAACCCACTGCGTGGGCCGATGTTTGTAAAGGCCGTTTTACACTTGCTAAATTTGATAACAATTTTTGTTACAAAGTGAGAGAGATAAGCTAATACAGTGAATTCTGATTGGTTGAATTGGCACTTCTCACTCACTTTGTAAGTTGTAACAAACTTAGATAAAAAAATGTTATATAGCGTTTTCGATTGATCGCACTAGTGCGCACTCAGAGTATGTTCATCTCATGTTATTGCATGAGGTTAAAAGAAGATGTAAATTATACACTGAGTGCAACCAGTGCAGGTGAATCGAAAACGCTAATAGTGTAAAACGGCCATAAGTGGATGAGTTGGTCGAGCGGTCGCCATTTCTTGTAGCGTAACTTCTCCGCTACCTGACTGGAACATGTTAGGATGAGTAAACTTCATTCGGCAGAAATGAGTACTCAGTCTCAACTGTTGGAGCGGGAACTGTTATTTATTTTTTTTATAATGACATGTTCTGCTGAATCAGCTGAATAAGTTAAAGAACTTTTAAGTGGCTATCACGTTGGCAACACTGGAAGAAAAACAGATCTGTTTCTTACTTCACAAATATTTTTGCAACATAACCTCAAACAAACTCCCACAAAAAAAAATAAATTGAGAATTTATAATAAATAAAATGCCAAGCTGGAACCAGATTCAGTCCCAGTTGAGACATCCTGCCAACCCAGTGGTATTTTTTGACGTTTCGGTGGGAACAACTGTGAGTACCTAAATATTGTAAAGAATGGCCTTTTATTCATATATTCGTTAAGGAAATTGGTAGAATGATATTTGAACTCTTCGCCGACGTTGTCCCTAAAACGAGCGAAAACTTCAGACAATTCTGCACAGGAGAATTCAGGAAAGATGCCGTCCCATTGGGATTCAAAGGCGCTAGTTTTCATCGAGTTATAAAGGACTTTATGATTCAAGGAGGAGATTTTGTTAATGTAAGTCGATCAATCATCGTATACACATTTGCCTGGAAGTCTATTAGTAATATTTCAGGGTGACGGAACAGGAGTTATGAGTATATACGGTGGAGGAACATTTGCAGATGAGAATTTCACTCTTAAGCATGATGCACCTGGTCTACTTTCTATGGCGAACAGTGGTAAAGACACTAATGGATGTCAGTTTTTTATTACTTGTGCTAAGTGTAATTTTCTTGATGGAAAACATGTGGTGTTTGGAAGAGTTATTGATGGACTGTTAGTTATGAGGAAAATTGAAAATGTACCTACAGGACCTAATAATAAACCAAAAATACCAGTTACTATTATACAGTGTGGACAAATGTAATGTTTTAATAAAACACATTTTTTTATTATAGCTTATTTTATAATTAATTTTAATTATCTGGTTTGGCTAATATCAGTTATCTTTTTATGTGCATCCAAATTAGATACAGCTAAACTTTGTATAATTTTATGTAGCTGGTAGTATGCCATCTTCTATACATGAGTTACACTGGCTTACAAAGAATTTTTTTTTGGTCACAAAAAGGGCAGTGCATAATTTTAATATTATAATATTATGCTGAATTCAAATATGTAGTGTTTTTTTGTCACCCAAGGTTTTTTAGTGAATTATATTCATTCTTTTTCCCAAATTGTTCATCTCGAATTAGTTCCCATACTTAAGGACCTAAATATTATTCCTTTATTTGTTTACAAATCCTCTAGATGTAAAAATTATAAAAAATTTTGTGCAAATCGGTTCTGATTGCAGCGGATTCCACGATCAGGCTCTGTACAGCTTTGACAGCACATGGCCGCCTTGCATTGGGATGACTTATTATGTGGCGAACTGGCTTCAATTTGTCAATCCTACTGCAATGTCAGGTCAAAAAGCGATCGAATGATGTCGCTACTTAAATGTCCGTAAAAATTATAGAGGAGCGTTCAACTTATAAATTTCTGTATAATGTTGAATTCTGTAATCAATTACTAAAAAATGACGTCACATAAAATCTAGGGGCGATGTAGAAGTTCTGATTGCATATTTGAATTCAGCATAAAAAAGTTCATAAGAATCAATATACTGGGTGCTTACAAAATGGCGAAACAGCGCCACCATACACTATTTAGGGGCACCTCTGAAGATGTGAAAATGTAAAAAAATTCTACCTCTTTGATTTCTTAAAGATATACACATAACACTGCAAAATTCACTAAACCCTTCTCATATCGTGTTTCAGCGTTTTGGTACTTAATTCTTGCCTGAAATTTTCTAAAGTAGATCAGTGTCCTCATTTAAACGAATTTACAAAACCTGTCTAGGTATTTCAAAATTCCTTCATCATCTTTTCTTTCTGCTCTTGTTTCTTCTCTCTTCTGCTCATCCGTCTTTTCTTTTCTTTTTTCCGTTCTATATTCTCTAGGAGAAAGTAAGTATATTTTAAGTTAGCCTAGTACTTTTTTTTATCTTATTTCTTGCGGGGCTGTGGCATTCAAGAACACATGCCTCTTGAGACCAATCTGAGCCACTGTTCATTAACCCATGTTATTTCTATTTCTTTAGTTTAGTTATATTGTTATTATCAACTCTCTGAGTTAAATAAATATTATTATTATATGGAGGTTATAAGATTGAAATTTGAAATTTTTATAAGGAAATAAAAGACACTCTTTACTTTTTTCCTCTTTGAAAATTTTTTCTTTGTCTGTCTGTTCAAGAGTCACCCTATATACAGGCTGTTTTTTAACTTCATACAAGAAATGAAACCAGTGAAAGTTGACATTAAAAGTGATAGAATGAAGCAGTTTTTGTATAACAATTGATTAATAAATATTAGAGGTAATAAATATTTTCGGCGAACGATGAAACAATTTGATAGTCCCGCGTTATTTTTATTACGTAATTAATATAATTAAAATACGTAAAAATTGATTTTATTAATGTTTAATATAAGTGACATTATTCACTGTCACATTAATAAAAAAAAATAACGGAAAATAACAGTAGTTAGTACATTACTACGTTGCTATACAGTAATGGTTGCTATGTAGTAAAGTAACCCATTACTGTACGATTTTGAAGATATTAATATGATACATTACTGTATGAAATGCGAAAAAAACTACTTTCCTAACTTTCAGCAATTAAATATCTGTCGCAGTTATTCAGGCCGAAGAAGAACCCCTCGTAAAAATAAGCGATGGGTTAGTTAAAGGGACTTTTCAAACGTCAACGAATGTACGGTCTTAGTTTTCGAGGGTATCCCTTTTGCAAAACCTCCCATTGGAAAGTGAAGGTTTAAAGTAATACTAGTCAATGAATTTTGAACATTTTATTTTTTTTACCTACCTAGCATCTATGTATACACGGTGATTCAGATTTAATCTAGATAACTTTAGAAATCGATGGATCTTCAGATAATAATGGAAGTTTCTTTAATAAACAACATTTATTCAAGACTTTGGTCTTCCCTAACGCACTGTGCAACTTGTCTAATGAATTATGTTTCCTTTTCCCAGAAATGTATTGTTTAGCTTAATTTTTGGTCCTACAAAATATCTCTGTTTAATTTTTGCGACGGATATTGTACTGTCAAACTTTTATTTGGAATTTTGAAATTCACGTTGTTCTTTATTCACTGTTTTGACGAAGTTTTTCATCAGACCTAAATGTTTGTTCATATTTTCTTCCATAGAAATATATTGTTTCATCGCTGTTCAATAATATGTATAAACAGAATTTCTTGCGCGTCTGTCGTACAAGTAAAGCAGTAATTCTTCATGTACCAAGTTAAGTTAAAACAACTTAAAATCGGCGCTATGTATAACTTTACACGTATACCTACACTCTGTAATTATTTTTTTTAAGAAAGCGTACCACATTTTTCTTTATATGTACAATGTGTGATCAAGAACTGGAGGGTCTATATATGAGTCAAAAAATTATATTACGTTTACCAATGTAATTACTAGAATGCATCAAATTTAATTAATTAATAAATAATCTTTTAGGAGCCACAACCTGTAAGGCCTTGGTCCGGAACACTTATTGCAAATACTAAGTACACTTGCATTCAATATGGAGTTTTTGATAAAATTGTTATAGGTAAATACTTTTGTACAGAAGTGACTATATTTCCATCGTCTATTTGCTTCCATCTGTAGGACACGAAGATTTTCTGTATTTAAATGTCTACGTGCCATGGCGAAAAATAAATCCCCAAGAAAGGCTTGATGTCATTATTCATATCCACGGGGGTGCATTTATGGGAGGGAGTTCTACTTCTTTTGCCGGTCCGAAACATCTGATGGATAGGGATGCATTCAACTTTCATGCATGTATCTCCTTATATCCAATTAACAACCAACATTACCAATGATTTGCTACTTATAATGTCGATGACCATGGAAGAAGGCGTTTTGCCAGCAGGATGTTCGAGGAGAAACTATTATTTATCGTTTTTATAAAATGAATTATTTTCAGATTTTCACAATCAGCAAGACAGGTTGAACAAAGACTGGGAAACCCTTTTTCCCTTAATATTGGAATACTACCACATTCCTGATGAACAAAAACGACGAATAAATAAAATTCTTAAGGAATATTATCCAAAAAATGAACCAATTACTAATCAAAATTTTAAAAACTTTTGTTAAGGTACCGTTATGCTTTTCCCGAGTAATTTTCGTAGGTAAAATTAATTTCTAGTTGTGCACAGACAGAAATTTCATAGTTGGTTCTGTGAAGACGGCCATACTGCAATCAAAAGTATCTCTTTCTCCTATTCACTATTTGCTGATGGGGCATGGCGGTGATCTCGTGGCAATAAATAAACTCTACACTGGGTCAGAAGTTAACCTTGGTAGCTCTATTTCTTAGTGTGAAACAAAAATATATTTCCTTCTTGGTTTATTAGGTGTTCCCCATGGAAAGTATTATTACAACCTTCCAATGTGGCCATTTGAACTCCTAGGAGATGAAAGAGAAATTAAAGATCAATTGATTGATATGCTAGTAAATTTTGCTAAAACAAGGTACCTAAATGTTTTTAAAGTTAAAACAGCTACCTATTCAATACATGTTTCCATTATTTCTTTTAAGGAATATCGCACTTGGTGCGGCAGACTGGAAACCAGTAAGTGATTCGGAAAAAATCGATTACGTACTCGTCAAGGGCCCTCATGATATAACCACAGAAAGCTCGAAGAAAATTGCTCCAATAAGTTTCTGGGTCTCATTAGGGTTGAAAGACGATGAAAATGTTTAATGTTCACGTAAAGCTGTGTTTCCAAATAAATTGATGAATTACTGTTTTTAATACCTTTTTACAGAAGACAAGAATATAATTATCGACAAGAAAAGTTCCTTATACAGGGTGAATAACAATTGTACCGACAAAAAAACGTATAAGAGAATCGGCCTCACAGACTACGGAAAAAATATTTAAAAAATTCTTATGAACGGTTTATAATTAATTAAAAAATTACCCCAAAGTCTCTATAAATGCGGCAGTATAATAGGACTGTAAAATTTTTTATTGACTACTCGATTGCACGCGATGCGACCTTGACACACATCTCAGTTGGTTTTATTACACGTTTAACAGCTGGGGAGGGGAAGTTTCTTTTACGTGACGTAATTATTAGTAATTTCAAAAATAGTTGGAATAATAAATTCACAAATAATTGTATAAATAATTGTTTGTTACAGTGTATTCTTTCTTATAACTCAAATCTAATGTCTTTAAACATAAAAAAAGAATGAATAATTTGCATTTAAAGACAACTACATTTTACGCTTTAGTTTCGTTTCAGAACGTAACGTATCTGTTGCGTACTGTACCCACTGGAATTTCTGGAACAAAAATCTGTTGAAACTCGTTAAACTTTAATAAACGTAATTTTTATCAAATTATCGAATGAAACTAAAATTTTGAAAACGCACTGTAACGTTGATGTGCTAATTTGCTAATATTTCAATTAATCTGCTTATTTTTTGTGTCAAATTTCTTATGTAAGTAATTTAACTGTTACAATAATTGGTTCCATTCTATTGGATTCTTTTTTTTGTATTAGGTGTCTAGATATTATAGATAAAATAAGAAATAACTCAGGGTTGTGTTCAAGAATTAGACACTCGTGTGCAAGTTGGGTGTGTAGCGCATCTTTCTCAAGCATAATTTTTAACTTATTCTACATCTCTCTTATCTATTTCAAGATGTTTTCTGTTTACAATTATCATGACAACGGACGCACTTTTCAAAACTCACTTTTAAGTGAAAAGTGCACACTTTACGCACGCTTGCAGTTAGATCCACGTAGCCGCTTCACATTATAGTGACAGTTGTCGAAATTGCGACCGTCATTGCTGATTATTTTGAACTTGAATAATAAGGTAATTTTTGTGGTCGTAGATAAAGTATAGTACAAAACTCGAGTTGTAAAGCAATTACGCACTTTTCCAACGTGCGTGATATGCAATTTACAACTCTCGTTATGTAATATACTATTAAATACTAACGTCCATACCTTCATAAATTTGCAAATAAACTTTAAATAATGAAAATAAAAATGTGATTTTGATTGTAAGAGTCGTTTTACACTTGTTAAATTTGATAACAATTTTGTTACAAAGTGAGAGAGATAGGCTACCACAGTGAATGCTGATTGGTTGAATTGGCACTTCTCACTCACTTCGTAACAAATTTTACATGAAAAATATCATAGTGTAATACGGCTCTTAGTCCTAGAATAATCTAAGGCAGTAATAATATGTAGTTATAAATTAAATATCTGTCTTAGTTATTCAGGCCGAAGAAGAGCCGTTCGTAAAAATAAACGATGGGTTAGTTGAAGGAACTTTTCAAACGTCAACGGATGGACATACCTTCATATCTTTCGAAGGTATCCCTTTTGCAGCACCTTCCATTGGAAAACTAAGATTTAAGGTAACAATAGATAATAAATTTAAATATTTTAATTTATTTTTTATCATCTATGTAAATACAAGTTATTTCGTATTCTAGTTTTTTTTTTAAGAAAGCAATATTAAAAAGAAATAACTTTTATCTGTCAAATCAAAAACAAAAGAACTAAATAGGAAAAGCACTGATTATGCTGCTGTGGAAAAATTAATATCTGTTTCTTATCAGTGTTCTCTTACACTGGATTTTGGAACTTTCACCTTTCAATGTCCAATAGTAATTGGTAAATTTTTGCCATTGACATATAGCCCGAGAACACACCGTTGGGACACCTGTATAAATAATTTAACTTAATAAATAATAACGAATAATAATTTAACTAGAATTTTTTAATTTTTTTTTAATTTAAGTCCTAAATATTAAATCATTACATATCTTTGAAATTTTGACTGTATTTTTACCATCTTGAATTCGAACTGGGAATCTGTTAGAGTCTTAGCCACCTGCCCATTGAGATACGATAATGCAAATGGTTGAGCAAAAGAATCTAAATTGGTTGAAGTAACCCTTGTTCAGTTTAGAGTTCAGCTAAAGCCAACTGGTTGAATAGAGATATCCAAACGGTTTGAAATAACCTTTGTTCAGCTTATACATATTTCAGCTGGATGCAAATGGTTAAACAAAATAATCCAAATTGGTTGAAGGAACAACTATTCAGCTTACAGTTCAGTTAAAAGCAAATGCCTCGAACAGTGGATGAAAAATCAGTCAAATAGCCTTATTGTTCAGGTCATCAGGTCTCATTGCTTGTTGGGTATGTTTGGATTAAGAAAGAAGAAAGTGGTTTGGTTTGAGAAAGAGATCGACTTACGAGTTGTGACGTGGAAATTTGTTCGGACATGTTCAAATAAATTAGTCCAAACATTTCCTTCAGTATTTAACATTAATAATATATATCTTCTTCACCATCTTGCTCTGACAAGAAGGACGATCAAAATCTGCATGAAAAAGCTAGGGTTGCCACTTACAAAAAATAATGATGACGTCACAGCGGTAAAACAAATGTCGATTGAGAAAAGATTTTTGCACTAAAATGTGTGTTTTTAAAATTAAAAATTTACCTGCTTCAGGATTTTGTAAAAAAAAGCATAAAATAAACAAATTATGAGCTTGATGCGGGACTTTATCACCAGCGTGTATATGTATGTATACTGGTGCTTAAAAATATTCGGACGACCGTCTGGCAGTGTGGAAATTTACCACAAGGGTCAAATTCGAACTATTTTATTGCTTTTTATTCGGATACTTTTAAGCACCATATACTACACTGTGGAGGTATTACTCGTATTGGGATATAAGAAGGTGGTGTAATTGCTTTTACTTTATTAAATTAATTAAAAATTAAAACATAAATTATTCTAAAGGAGCCACAGCCTATAAAGCCTTGGTCCGGAAATCTTATTGCAAATACTAAGCACTCCTGCCTTCAATATGGAGTTCTTGATAAAACGGCTACAGGTATGTTTCCTAATTGTTAAGAAATGATTCTGTTTTCTTCAATTGCTTGTTTCGGTCAGTAGGACAAGAAGATTGTTTGTATTTAAATGTGTACGTGCCACGACGAAAAATAAATCCACAAGAACGACTCGATGTTATTGTTCATATCCACGGGGGGGCATTTATGGGAGGAAGTTCCACTTCCTTTTCCGGGCCAAAACATCTCATGGACAGGGATATAGTATTCGTAACTGCCAACTATCGTGTCGGTCCTTTCGATAAAAGGAAAACTACTTTTTAAGCTTGTTCTTTTTTAATTACATGAGGTTTAGGATTTTTGAGCGCCGAAGACCCTCGTGTTCCTGGAAACTTCGGACTTAAAGATCAAAGTTTCGCGCTTCAGTGGATTAAAGATAATATTACCGCTTTCGGGGGAAATCCTGAATCTGTGACGATTACAGGGATATCTGCTGGAGGTGCTAGTGTACACTTACATTATTTTTCTCCTATGTCTACAGATGCATTCTATACTATTTTTTATCATCTTTACATGAACGTTAATTTTCTGAAATCCTATTTTTCCTTAGGACTTTTTCATAGGGGCTTCGCTCAAAGTGGAACAGCACTGAATCCTTGGGTTTTACAAAAACATCCCTACGAGAAATTCAAGAAACTGTAGGGTGCTACAATGAAAATGTTCAAATCGCTGTGGAATGTCTAAGGCAAAGGTCAGCCGTGCAAATAACGGAAGCAGTAAAACATTTTATCATTGACATCGTGATGCCTCTTGCGCCTTTCGCTCCTGTAATCGAACCTCTCTCACACTCGACTTTCATGCACGTCCTTCCTTATCTCCAATTGACAACCAACATGACCAACGATTTGCCTCTTATAATATCGATGGACACGGAAGAAGGCATTTTACCAGCAGGATGTATGTGATATAACATACATTTTTGTATTTGTTAAATTCATTATTTTCAGGGTTTTATAATCAGCAAGACAGATTGAATAAAGATTGGGAAACTCTCTTTCCTTTAATGTTGGAATACTATCACATTCCTGATGAAGAAAAACAACGAATAAATAAAATTCTTAAAGAATATTATTTAAAAAATGAACCAATCACTGAAGAAAATTTTAAAAATTTTGTTAAGGTACAGGTGTAGTTTTCCTCAGTAATTTTATTTGTAGTTAATTTTTAGTTATGCAGTGACAGAAATTTCCTTGTTGGTTCTGTGAAAGCGGCCAAACTACAGTCAAAAGTATCACTTTCATCCATTTACTACTTACTAATGGGATACGGTGGTGATGTCGTGGAAATGAATAAAATTTTCAACCTTACAGACGTTAGTCTTGGTAAATCTAATTCATAGTGAAAAAGTAAACACCATATTTTCATCTTGACTTTTTAGGCATTCCTCATGGTGCAGATGGAAAGTTTTATTACAATATTCCATCGTAGTCGTCTAAATTCGTAGAAGATGAAACAAAAATGAAAGATCAATTGATAGATATGTTAGTCGACTTTGCTAAAACAGGGTAAACGTTTTTAAATTTTGAAAGAACTATCCAGTACTTGTTCCCGTAATTTTTTTAAAGGAACGTGTCACTCGATGACGCTGATTGGAAACCAGTAAGTGATTCAGAAAATTTCGACTACGTGCTCGTGAAGGGCCCGCATGATATATTCGCGGAAAGTTCAAAGAAAATTGCTCCGTTAAGTTTCTGGAGCTCATTAGGTTTGAAAGAGGACGAACATGTTCCAGGAAATCTGAGTTCAAGTGAATAAACAAAATTAGGGTAACTGCCTCTGTCACCAGTTACACTTACATAAACAATACTTTAAAACAGTCAATCTGTTGGATTTTGAATTGCATCAGTGGTCGAAACAGGAGCAGATTTAAATAAAATCTAAAGTTTATTAATTGGCTATTTTAAAATATTGTTCACAGATATTGTTTAATATGTAAGTGAAAGACCAATTGGCAGTAAGTGAATAGTAAGTGAATTGTTTGTTATATCATTAAAACTAACATTAGCAGCACTCGTTTGTTGATTTATTTCCGTTTTATTATCGTTATCTTTTACCTTTAATTCCTTATTAACTAATATTGCTTAGATTAAACAAAAGTCATTCAAAATAGAAATTTAGCTAAGAAGGATTTTTAATACCCACCTCACAATCAGTCCCAGTCACAGTCGGGGAGATCTATTAGCTAGTGATTATGTTACTGCCAATTGCGGCTGCGATCGACTAACTAGATGCTTCTCTTCCTTCGGCATTCGCCTTATAAATTGAAACACGCAGAGAACTCAATTCGAAGGAGCCGGAATGAAGATCCGAACACGATCCGAGGCATGAGAATTCTATCTCTCATATGGAATTCGTATGCGCCAGGAAGAGATTCCAACCCACAACTACAGTAGTTGTCCGGCCAAACGACAAAGCTACTGCTTGAATCCTCTTCCTTAGTTATACAAATTATGGCAAACGAAATAAGTTCATTGCTCTATGTACTTTAGTTTTCGAGAAAATTATACCCAAACTGACTCTATGTTCCTGTTTAAGAAAGAGCAGATGAACTAAATAAATACAGTCTTAAAAGGGTCTTATAGTTTTATTACTGTTATGGCGTGGCGTCGGACGTGAACTTGAACTTTAAACGAAATTGACATGATCAGTTGAAATACGAAGACCAAAATACTTGAGAAATGCATGCAAGTCATGTGAAGTAAATTATACCATGCAAATTAAAATAAAAATATTGCAAATAGAATTTTATTTCTTCCCACAAGCAAGGTGTTCGTCATAAACATTTCGGCACATTTTTGTCGCGTTTGCATTAATCATTGCATTTTATCAGTCGGGTTTCTTTATTTCGTACCTAAATAAGGTATTCGATTTATTGCTGATGTTTCATTAAAAATAGACTTTACTTATAAAAAAGAAAGTGTTTATTTTTTTATTGATTTTATTTTATTCATTGGAAATGTGACCGTCGCATCGCGTCGCCATAATTACTTATTAGTAATTTTATTTACATCAATTTCTAGTTATCCTACCTGATCAAGCATCCTCAGGAATTTAAACACCATTTAATTAAGTCTATCGTAGAAAAGAAACGTAACTCAGACTTTCGTTCAAAACTGTTAAACATACAGGGCGTTTCACTTAAGACGGTTCCTTTCATACCTCTCTAGTTACTTATTAAAAAACTACTACTACTACTACTACTAAAAAAACCTTTCAAATGAGAGTTTCATGTGGAGCATATTTTAAAATTAGTTTGACATATACAGAGTGTTCCGTTTAGTCCAGCGTTATGTCACTTCGTTATTTTAAGTGCTTTTTCAAGCAATGTTTAATGATATCACCATAAAATATTTTCAGTAAACACAAGTAGATATTGTAATTAATACTAATTACAGACAAAATTAACAAGTATTTTCTCATATTTTTGAAGCTTTTCTTAACAAAAAAAAAACGGTTCTAAATTCACACCCAATGTTATTCAAATCTGTATTTATAAAAAGCGAATTACAATTAAAGAATGAAACTCTTATTTTAAAAGCACTGAAATGGAAGTAAATATTTTGATTACCTTTTCCAATTAATGTAGTTTTGTTGAAGAGTTTCCGAAACCGGTAAGGCAATGTTTAAACTCATTGAAACATAAAGAGGAGAAAACTTTTTTCCTGTAATGTTGATGAGCTAACTTCTGAAATACATTCATACATACGATGCCTTACGATGACTTACATTTATAATAACCTTGAATTATCGTTAAATCAATTTTTAGATAAGTGGTTAAATTATTTGTACAACTCACGCAGTCATTGAGATTACGTCTAACTAGCAGTAACACGCAACGCAAAAATAATGATTCGTTTCATCGGCTTACTTTTTGTGTTAAAACTCTTACGTAAGTAACTTAAGTAATACGATAGAGAATTTTATATAAATTAATTAGATTCCCTTTTGTCGGAATCACCTTTTTGTGATGATCAGATAAAACTACCTGATATTATTATTACTTGTTAATAATGAAATGTTTCAATCGCAACATCCTGCGATCACTTTTTGACCTTACAACAAAATTGTTAATAATAATAACTCATAGTTAGAATAGAGACGAGATTGAAAGTAAAAATATAGATATTGATAAAGTGATTATAATTTAATTGCAGTTATTCAGGCCGAAGAAGAACCCCTAGTCAAAATAAACGATGGATTAGTCAAAGGAACTTTTGAAATATCAACCAACGGACAGTCCTTCTTAGCATTCGAAGGTATCCCTTTTGCAAAACCTCCCATTGGAAAACGAAGATTTAAAGTATTTATCGAATTTTATTAAATTCAATTAACTATGATAATTCATAAATTGCTATTCAGGAACCACAACCTGTAAAACCTTGGTCCGGAACTCTTCACGCAAATACCAAGTATACTTGTCTTCAATATGGAATTTTTGATGCATCTGTTAACGGTAAATATTATTACTAATAATTGAAGTAGAAAAGGAGAAAACTTCAAGAAATTCAATGAATGAAGAGTTTTATTGGGAATGCAGTCAGAAAAGGTTAAATAAAACGTCTTTAATTTACGTCGTGCTTCCTGCATCAGGACGAAATAGTAAAGTTACAGGTAGGATAAAAGCATGTCTAAGAAAAGGAGGAAGATTAATCCATATTATCAAAATTGACACATTTTCTGGATTGATCTTCCTCCTTTTCTTAGACATGCTTTTATCTCCTACCTATAACTTCACTATTTCATCCTGATCCAGGGAATAACCATCCCGAAAGCTCGACATAGGTTAAAGAAGTTTTATTTAACCATTTCTAACTGCATCCCCAATAACACAATTTATTCATAAATTCCTTTTAATCGCTCCACGCTCCTGACGAAGCTATGGTGGAAGGATGACCGAATGTGCGATTTTTAGTATCCGTTAAAGAATAAAAAGAACTTGTTATGTAAAAATTTATGTTGTAACTATGTTAGCTTTTTTTATAGGACAAGAAGATTGTTTGTATTTAAATGTCTATGTACCACGGCGAGAAATAAACCCCAAAGAACGGCTCGATGTTATCGTTCATATTCATGGGGGCGCATTTATGGTTGGAAGTTCCACATCTTTTTCCGGTCCGAAACATCTGATGGATAGAGATGTGGTTTTCGTCACTGCCAACTATCGACTCGGCCCATTCGGTAAAACGAAATCAAATTTTAATTTCTTCAATTACATGAGCTTTAGGATTTTTGAGCACTGAAGACTCTCACGTTACCGGAAACAACGGACTAAAAGATCAAAGCTTCGCACTTCAATGGATTAAAGATAATATTGCCACTTTCGGGGGAAATCCCGATTCTGTAACCATTACAGGGTTGTCTGCTGGTGGTGCTAGTGTACACTTACATTATTTTTCTCCAATGTCCACAGGTACTTTGTATTACATAGCATTGCCTTCACCTTACTTTTTATTTCATATGAAAACAATTAAAACTTGTGGAATACTTGCTCCAAAGGTAAATTTCCTATAAATACTTATTAATCTTTTCTTAGGACTTTTCCACAAGGGTTTCGCTCAAAGTGGAACGGCACTCAATTCATGGGCTTTACAAAAACATCCTTACGAGAATTTCAAAAAATTAGCAAACCTCTTAGGATGCGACAACGAAAACGTGCCTGTTGTAGTGGAATGCTTGAGGCAAAGGCCCGCCTTGCAAATAACGGAAGCAATCAAACATTTTGTCGTTGACACCATGATACCTCTTGCGCCTTTCGCCCCCGTAATCGAACCGCTCTCACACTCGACTTTCATGCACGTACCTCCTTATATCCAATTGTCAACCAACATTACCAATGATTTGCCTCTTATAATGTCAATGACCACGGAAGAAGGCCTTTTACCAGCAGGATGTGTGTGATATAACCTACAGCCTTTTATTATTGTTAAGTTAATTATTTTCAGTGTTTTACAATCAACGTGATAGATTAAACAAAGATTGGGAATTTCTCTTACCGTTGTTGCTGGATTACTACCACATTTCCGATGAGAACAAACATCGAATAAATAAAATTCTTAAGGAGTATTATCTGAAAGATGAACCAATTACTGAAGAAAATTTCAATAATTTTGTTAAGGTATGGGTTTGCTTTTCCCGAGTAATTTTATTCGAAATTAGCTTTTAGTTGTGCACTGACAGAAACTTCATAGTTGGTTCTGCGAAGGCAGCCTTACTACAGTCACAAGTCTCTGATTCACCTATTCACTATTTGCTAATGGGGTATGCTGGTGACATCCGGGCGTTAAGTAAATTATATATTGGGACAGACGTTGACCTTGGTAAAAATACAATCACAGTGGAACAGAAGCATATTTTCGTTTTGGATTTTTAGGAGTTCCCCATGGTGCGGATGGAAAGTTTTATTATGACTCTCCAATTTGGCAATCCGAAATGCCAGAAGAAGAAAGAAGAATGAAGGATCAATTAATAGATATGTTGGTAAACTTTGCCAAAACAGGGTAGATACATTTTAAAGTTAAAAATTATTCAATACTTGTTTCGGCTATTTTTTAAAGGGATGTGTCTCTTGAAGGCGTAGATTGGAAACCGGTGAGTGATTCAGAAAGCTTGGATTACGTACTTGTTAAGGGCCCAGATGATAAAATAGCAGAAAGCTCGAAGAAATTTGCTCCGATAAGTTTCTGGGCTTCATTAGGGTTGAAAGAGGACGAGAATGCTTAAAGTTGCTGGAAACTCATCTTCAAGAAAACACCTATTTATATAACTTTTTTGGAATTTTTTTCCCGAATTGAAAATTTTGTTTATTTTGAGGAATAACATCGTTCTTATTGAAGACGAAAAGAAAGTTGCTTTTAAGTTCGTTTAAACAATGATTTTTTATAAATATATTTTTCAACAACTTTAAAAGTCTTTGTAGTATTAATAAAATTCGTTTATAGCAATAATTAATGCAAAAGCTTATTTGGCCTGGTCGTTTGATTATTTTCTCTTTATCTTTTTTCTAATTCGTTAATTGATAGTATAAAAAATCTCAGGCGATAAGAGGCCCAAACGCTACACTTCAGCCAAAATACCGACTCTCCTTATGATAACTGGTCTTTAAGAAACGTTAAAGTAAATAAACCATACGATAAAGACCCTGAGCGCTGAGGAACCTCACCAACGCAAGATAGCGGAGCCGGTCCAGAAACACCTCGCAATTAATTGAGGGTAGGTAACTGAAGTCACTCCAGTGACCTAAATGAGCTGGACCAAAAGGGGGACTCTCACAGATGCCGCCACATCGCAGTCGGCAAATTACAAAAAGGCCTCGGCTTTTAAAAATGTAAATAATGGAATGGACCAATTTTTATTACATATTTTGGAAGATCTTCTTGTTGGGTGTTGAAGCATAAACACCCTAAACCTTCTGAATTGGTTGTAAGAGCGGAACTGTAGGAGTAGTGAATTCTGTTGAATAAAACACACATGACAAACGTTCAGCACAGACTTGAATTTATTGATTAAAACCATTATTATTACACAGATGACGCTAGTTGGATATATTTTGAACTAATTTTAACAAATTTATAATTAACGCTAAACAAATTATAAATATGTACGTCTACAATATAGGGCGATACAGAATAGATCCGCAATTAACGTTTTAGAGACTAACTGTTATTTAGAATCGTACAATTGTATTTATGAATATACTATATTGATTCGCTTTCATAAATGTAAGTTAAATTTACACTTTAGTTTATTGGCATAGCAACAATTGTTTCCATCGCAATAAACCTTTATATAGGTAATTAAATTTGATTTGTGTGTATAAGACCTGGCCTTAAAGAAACAGATTCCTAAAACTGATTTGTCTAGGCAACTCTTTAAAAGTAATAATTCCACGCGGAAATAATAGATGTCGCGTGCATTAATGTTATCAGTTATCATTATAGAATAGTTATGTTATCATTAAACTTTTAATTTTATAATCGCCTAATATAAAATTGTTTATAGACGCTTACTTGAGTTAAATTTCGATTCACGTCGATTCTAGAGCAATGACGAAGTGAAGAATATTAATTATTTATTAATTGAGAGATTATGGAATGGATTATTAAATACATTTCAAGCGGGACGAACATTCACTACTTTGGGGTAATGTAGAGTATAATACACCTATGAACATCTGTCGTGAATTAACATAATATGTAATATGTGGATAATAAACTGCCACAACTTTCGAGGTGTCATGTAAGCAAGCATGCCGTTATTCGAGGGAAATTGGGACCTAATAAAATTTTATTTAAGGGAAAGCAAGAATAGAAAATAGTAGGCAATAGAAGAAGAAACAAATGATTTTGATAATTTTTGATTTTTTCTTGTCGATTATTTGAATTTTTGATAAAATTTGTATGATAACATTTTAGTTTTTTTTCTTTAAATCGATAATAAAGATGTTTAAATCTATTTTAATCGTAATCTGGCGAAAATGTTTTCAGTCGATAAAAATAGATACATATTGCGATAAACAAACAGAAATAATTATAAAAAATATTTGCGTCTTTTTCAATTTTTTTGTGAGACAATAAAGATCACCCCAAATTTTAAACTAGTGTTGTGAGTCGGTAATTTTACCACGTTACCTTACCGCTTACCGCAAATTTTCAGTGTTACCAGTAAGGTAGCATTCGTTTGTTACTGGTATTGGCAACTTAAATTTCTGATGGTGGCGCTGGGATCACCGACAGCTGATGCTTTACGTAAAACAAACATTGTTGAAATCTGCACAACAGAACAATTCCCGCATTTCTGACTGTTAATTATTTTCGTATTTCGAATTTCAGTAGCTAAATTTCGAGAAGTTATAAAATAAACTTCACCAAATTTATTTTTATGAAAATTAAATTTAAAATTCGTGCAATTTCTATAAGTAGGTACTGAAGAAGATTGCTTACTTACCGAAATACGTTTTCAGTGTTTATAAAAGCACTTCTGGTGAGAATAACATCTTAAACTTTATGATTTTTGAAGTATTGCCAAAGTATAAAAACTCAGTTAGAAATTTTAAAGAAAAAAATGGTTGTAATAACAAGAACAATAATAATTTATTATTATTTGTGAAGAAAGAAGAAAGATTATGATTACAAAGAAAGAGATAAAAGCAAGAAACAATCGCTATATTGAACTTCCAATGAAGAATAGAGGAACAAAAGATATTTCACTTAAAAAAAACAAAAAGACGATTGACAATTTCAAAATAGAATTGAGAGAAAAAAAAGGGAACTTTTCCGATGATAAGCGAAACATGGCAAAGAGATATCAATGATAAGAGAAAGACCGAAAACGAAACAAAATCTTTTAATTAGAAAAATAAAAATAAACGGAAGATAAATATACGATATAATTATAAAATTTCTGGAGAAAAACAAAAAAAAAGTGAAGAAAAAAAGAAGATTTACAATTATTATAAAGAAAGAAATAAAAACAA
Organism: Dorcus parallelipipedus; assembly: GCA_958336345.1. NCBI lineage: Eukaryota > Metazoa > Arthropoda > Insecta > Coleoptera > Lucanidae > Dorcus > Dorcus parallelipipedus. The sequence continues at coordinate 17,168,285 of OY284476.1, read as the reverse complement.
AATACAAATTAAACTTCCAACGAAAATGAAGGAACAAAGACTTTGATCTAGATACATACATACATACTTTAAAATTAAAAAAATATTTAGTGAATACAGTATGAAATAACAATAAAAAAATTGAAAACCCTAATTTATTAACAAAAGAAAAAATGACGTGAAAATTCTAATTCTAAAATTTCGATGTCTCTTATAGGCATCTTTGTAATTATAAAAGGTAGAAAAAAAAACTAGTGACAAAGTTTCGATCTCTTTTTCAGAGATAACGTAAATAGAGTAAACAAAAATTGGCTATTATCTTTCGTTTTCAAGTTATAAGCAAAAACTGACATTCTCGACTTTTCGACGTTGGACATTATTTGATATTTAACATAGTTATATTTTTTTTTAATGGATTGATTGATTTCACTCATTCACCGTTTGTTTACCTGGCTACTGTCTCGAAGTTATTTCGCCGTCCTTAACGCGCTTTTGGTCTATTCATTTTAAACGGCTTCTGTCGTCGTGTGTTATCTGTGTTATCCAGGTCGGTGGATTTGAATTCCGCGTCGTAAAGTTCTTTCCGCTTTAGTCAAATGCGGAAGCGTGTGGTTTCTAACCCTGGGCCGGCGCACTAAGATTTTTGCACTTTCCGTTAGCGTGGAGTGAGCTAAGCGATATTTTGTTTCACGGGTATGTTTCACCGTTGATCCCTTGAGTATTTCCGCGGTCTTTGGTTTGAAAATTTCGGTGGTACCCAGTTGGGATTTTGTTGAATGTACTCAAGACGCCACGGAATTTGAGAGGGTCTTTCGACCTTATTTTCCAACACCTTTTTTTTGGTGGATTTAATTGGTTCAACGGTCATTCCATGCTTCTTTACCACTCCGAGGCGCTCGGCGTGTTTATGCCGAGATAAGTTGATTAGTTTATGTTCGTTGATCCCGTGTGATCTTAAGTAGGGTGTTTCTGTTTTGTTAACGTAGCGGATAGTTACCCCCTCCCCCCCCCCCTTGTCTTGAGCAGTTACGCTATCGTGAAGAAACTTTTGGAAGCTCCGAACGTGATTGGGTGTTACCATTTTCATCGCTTGACTTCGTAGGCACTTCGCCGATTCCCCGGCGGAAAGGAATGAAACCCCTGCAGCGTCACTAGAGCGTTGGGCGAGCCAGCAATTCCCCCCAGGACATGGAGATCGGAGTAGATCCGTTTGCGCTCGTATGGTTCACGGTACTGTACCCTTTTGAATTTCATTTGCCATCTACGAAGCGTAAATTTTCTTCTACGCTTTGGTCACATTTGTGTTTTACTATTTCACATCATTGTCGGAGTTTGTTTTCGCACCTTCTGTGCTTGAGTGATGTTTTAATTTTGCGTACGCCACACTTACGTTGGCGCTCGGTACTGTTATAATAATTTCGGGTCTATCCCGATGTTTATTTTTTTGCCTTACTTTTTGCTGTGTGTTTTATTATTACTTGTACGTGACTGCTTCTCAGTCCTACCTGTAAACGAACGTCTGGGATCCCTAGCGGACGGAATGTTTTTGGCGCGTTTTGCGCTGATGTTATTGGTATTGTGTTATAATTTTCTTTTTTTTTTAAGAAAGTAAAGAGTAACACGGTTTTCCGCCCCTTTTTGTGTTCAAACCACCATTCACTTTTGTGGCTTGGCGAGACGTTTAATGACCACTAATTTTTCTTTATTGCCATTAAAGTTTGCTTAAAGTGGCGCGCGTTTTTTTTTTGGTTCGTTCTGAATTGTCTGTCTATCTATCCTTGGAATTCCTCTTTTGCGTTCCGTATATAACTGGGGATTACACCCCCCCTTCTCCTTTCGGAACGGATTTCCTAGGCACTGAACCGATTGGTAAGTGGGAATTTCTCTCCTTTTGGGGGAATTCCTTTGGTTGGAAGTTATTGCGATCGTCAACAGGTGGCGCTCCCCCCCTATACCCAGTAAGGTTACTGTATTTCGAAGGTACCGCCATTCATTTCCGTGGCTTCGTCCCCCAAATTAAACTAGACTAGTATACGAGTAGTCATATTTTTGCTTCGTGTTATTTTGTTTTAGTTTAGGGTTTCGGTTTGTTTGGTCAGAGTATGCGCGACACTGTTTTCAAAAATATAATATTTGAATTATAATTATGAACATCTTTACTCTTTTTAAATCGATTTTAAAAATATTTAAATCGTACTTTGGCGAAAATGTTTTCAGTTAATATGAAATAAAATGAATTAAAAAAATAATTTACTTCATTTTCACGTTTCTTTTTTTTGTGCGACAATTAAGATCGCCTCGTATTTTAAACGTAATTATTATACATATGCAAAATTGAATTGAATAAGAATTAACAGCAAAGGAATATTTAAACTTTGCTTGACAATGAATAAAAATTAACAATAAAAAAATTAAATAAATAAATAAAAACGGACAACAACGACCCAAATTGTCTCTTTCTATTTAAATTATATTATTTAATAAAATTTAATTTGTAAATTTGAAAATGCCTGGTAATGTTAACGCGCAAATTTCTAAATTAATAACACGACATTATGGAAGATGACACACAGTGATATGTATTTGTAATATTTTAAAGTATAGATTAGGTAGATAAAATCGTTGTTTATAGATCTCACTCATAGTCAGTTCGGTGAGAGTAGGTACGTGTAAAGTAGTATCACGCGACGAATGTAATGATTCGATTTATCTGTTTATTTTTTGTGTTAAAAATTTCCCGTAAGTATTATAAATAAGTTTTCAAAGATAAGTAATTGAATTACAATTTCATTTAAAATAATTATGTTATCTTTTATGTAACTTTTGCCTGTTTGGTGCAAGAATAGAACTAAATTATCAAATTGTGTTTATTATTAGTTGACCTTCGCTAGATAGTAAACATAAATCACTTAAAACATATTGAAAATAAAGAGATACTATTTGGAACGCAGCAATAGCAATAATGTACAAATTAAATGTTTTACATAGTTATTCGGGCTGAAGAAGAAGAGCCCTTGGTAAAAATTAACGATGGGCTAGTTAAAGGAACTTTTCAAACTTCGACGAATGGACAACCCTTCATAGTTTTCGAAGGCATTCCTTTTGCAGAACCTCCCCTTGGAAAACGAAGGTTTAAGGTAATCACCAATCTTTATTGAATTTAATTAAATAGTTATTATTAATTGATAAATTATGACTCAGGAACCACAACCTGTAAAACCTTGGGTCGGAACACTTTTTGCAAACACTAAGTATACTTGCTTTCAATATGGAATTTTTGATAAATCTGTTAGAGGTAAATAATGCATTTGCCCCAAATGACTACATTTTCTGGAATTGTTTACTCTTCCTCTGTAGGACAAGAAGATTGTTTATATTTAAACGTTTATGTACCACGGAGAAGAATAAACGCGCAAGAACGACTTGATGTTATCGTCCATATTCATGGAGGAGCATTTATGGTTGGAAGTTCAACTTCTATTTGCGGTCCGAAACATCTGATGGACAGGGATGTGATTTTCGTCTCCCCCAACTATCGTCTCGGTCCTCTAGGTAAAACGAAAACAATTTCTAATCTACATTTAATTACATGAGTTTTAGGATTTTTGAGTAGTGAAGACTCCCACGTTACTGGAAACTTCGGATTGAAAGACCAAAGCTTCGCGCTTCAGTGGATTAAAAATAATATTGCCGCTTTCGGGGGAAATCCCGATTCTGTGACCATTACAGGGTTATCTGCTGGGGGTGCCAGTGTACACTTACATTATTTCTCACCGATGTCTTCAGGTATTACGAATATTTTAGAAATCTTATGGAATGTTTATCGCGAATATTAATTTTCTCTAAATCCTACTTCTCTCTCAGGACTTTTTCACAAAGGATTTGCGCAAAGTGGAACGGCGCTAAATCCTTGGGTTTCACAGAAACATCCCCATGAGAACTTCAAGAAATTGTCAAAACTCATAGGATGTTACAACGAAAACGTTCGGAACGCACTAGATTGCTTAAGGCAAAGACCAGCCTTGCAAATAACGGAAGCGGTTAAACACTTTTTGGTTGATACGTTGATGCCCCTTGCTCCGTTCGCCCCCGTGATCGAACCTATCTCGCACTCCACCTTCATGCACGTAGCTCCTTATATCCAATTAACAACCAACATTACCAATGATTTGCCACTTATAATGTCGATGACCACAGAAGAAGGCATTTTGCCAGCAGGATGTGCGTAATACAAGCAATTTTAATTCATTTCTGCGTCACTTAAATTAATTATTTTCAGTTTTTTACAATCGACTGGATAAATTAAACAAAGATTGGGAATTTCTCTTTCCCTTGTTGCTAGAGTACTATCACATTTCAGATGAGGAGAAACATCGAATAAATAAAGTTGTTAAAGAATATTATTTTAAAGACGAGCCGATTACGGAAGAAAATTTCAAAAATTTTGTTAAGGTGCGGATATTCTTCTTCTGAGTGATTTTATTCGAAATTAAATTTTAGTTGTGCACCCAAAGAATTTTCACAGTTGGTTCCGTGAAGGCGGCCAAACTACAGTCAAAGGTATCTCACTCACCTATTCACTATTTACTAATGGGGTATGGTGGTGACCTTGAGATAATAAATAAATTCTACACCGGCGGTTCAGATGTTAACCTTGGTAAATATATTTCTTAATGAACAAAAACACATTTTCGCCTTCGATTTTTAGGTGTTCCCCATGGTGCAGATGCAAAATATTACTATGACTCTACCACTTGGCCATATGAATTCCCAGAAGATGAAAGAAGACTGAAAGAAGATTTGATAGACATGCTGGTAAACTTTGCCAAAACGGGGTAAACGTTCTTTAGGTTAAAGCAATTTTTCAGTACGTATTTTTTTATTTCTTTAAGGAACACATCGCTCGATGGTGTGGATTGGGAACCAGTCAGTGAATCGGAAAGTTTTAATTACGTACTTGTGAAGAGCCCCCATGATATAATCGCGAAGAGCTCAGACGAAATAGCACCGATTAGTTTCTGGTCCTCATTAGGGTTGAAAGAAGACGAAAATGCTTAAAGCTAGGGGGAAATTTATAGTTATTGAAGTAGAAGTTCAAAATGATTACGTTTTCCTCCCTTTTTGGAATTTTTTACATTACCATTTCTTTGTTATTAACATGTCTATTAATTATTCAAATATCAGCGGTTAACCGAATAAATAACATAAAGAAAGAAAACCGACAATTAAAAATGCAACGCGTAATATTGGGCCAGAGAAAGATGCCGAAATGTTTATGATGGCCACATTGTTTCTGGAAATAAATTTTACTTATAATTACTTATAATACTTATTTTCGTTTGTTTTTCTATCTAACTCTAATTTATTTCAGGTGATTTGCGCGCATTTGTCAAGTAATTTCAGAGGATCATATCAATTCTGTTTAAAGGTCAAGTTCGCGCCCAACGCCGCGCCGTAAAAATCATTAAACTATAAAATACTTTAATGACTATATTTACTTCGTTCATCTGCTGTTCATTCTTAATCAGTGATAATTTTTCTTTAATTATTTCTGGGAAACTAGCATACATACAATTCTTTTAATATTTTTCCCCATGTTCTGTGATGTCTATTCTTTCATCCTGTAATTTGTGATGATTTTCAACGGACAAGAAAGTTTGTAGTTGAATTATAATATAAAACATGTTAGTGTTGTATTGTATTGTTTATTGTCCATTATAGAATACATAATATATCCTAGGAAAGTCAAGGGTTCAAAGTAAAGCTGTCGTTATACGGAAAAATTTATTTCAGGTGATTTGCGTGCATTTGCGTGCATACGAATTCTGTTTAAAGGTCAAGTTCACGCCCAACGCCATGTGTTTTATCTAGTGTTCTATCCTGGTCTATAAATAGTCCACCCATATAACAGGGGAATGGAGAAGATAACTTCCTCTGGAATAGTCTAATTATTGTCATTATCTGGAAAAATAAGTAAATTTAAATTCGTTTCTTAATTATTGCAATTGTGTGTATTTGAAAATTATGCAGGATCAGCACCCATTGACAATTAGTAGGACAGTCGCGTTACACATGCTCACATTTCATTATGCAAGCTCTGCGGAATATAAGCGTGTTTGTTTACACGTGCCAATTAAGATTGAGGCAATTAGAACGTTTTAAGAAACAAATTTGGCAAGCGTTAATTGATGCTGACACCTTGAGAACTTTGTACTTTGGACCGAACCCAGCCACCAGGACAAAGGAACCGATTGTGACATAGATTTATAAATGTATAAAAGATAAGAGACCAACCCGCAGGTGATAATCGATAGATAGTGAAGAAGTAGTGATAGTTAGATGGTCGATAGCAATAGGTAATAGTTAAGTAGTGATTAGGTAGTAAGAAGATAGTCAAGCAGTAACAATGTAGCAGTGAAAGTGTGGTAAGTATATAGTCAAGTAGTAGTAATTAAGTGTCGGAAAAGTGACTATAGTACATAAGAAGTGCGCGAAAAGAACAAAGCCAAGCGAGTGTCTCTACGAGCCTTCCCTAAGTAATGTTATGTAATTAAAATTAAAATAAGTAAAGTTAAGTAATTTAGTTTAGAACTATAGAGTTTAAAGTTAAGTGATTAACGTTAAGTAATTCAGGATAGATTAAATATAATTAAAAGGACTAAGTAAGATTAAATTAAAATTAAATTCAATTTAAATAAAAAACTCTTCCGTAGATTAGTCCCGTATTTTTTATTCGTAAATTTCTTTTAACGCGATAATATAGCCAGAGGTTTTCACAGGTTTTCTATTTAGTAACGTTATCTCCATTCGATTAGTTAATTATTGCGACGCTTTTATGTATTATTTGGCTATTTTTAGCAAGCGTAAATAATTAATTTACTCGATTTCTGAAACCGTAATAATGACAGCAGTTTTGCTATTTACTTTACTTATTTTGTGTTTTCATTTAAAGAAGAAGTATGTACTACCAATTTATTTAAGTGCTTGATAATGAGTATTTAAGTGCTTTGCATGGCCACTTATTTAAGTATTTTGTGATGAATGTGCTTTCTTTATTTGTGGCTTTTCTCGCTTTTTCTTTAGCTTGACACAAATAAAATACAGGGAAATCACAAATGATTTCACGTGACCCCGACGTATAGGCAACACATTGTACTCTGGTTGTAACAATGGAGTGCGATTTACGAAGGCATCGTTATTTACATCAGCATCTGGGAATGCTTGGTTAACGTGGTTAAAAGCAACAGAACGTCTACAGCCATGAAACTCAATGATAAATAAACGCTAATTTGAAACAATAACCTCACTTTTCTCAATGTTGCCACTTCTAGAAAACAAAACCTAATTCAAATAGGTCAGGCGGGTTGAAGTAATTTATGATTTCCCTGTATAACAAGAACTATCAAATTTCTAAAAAGAGAGAAACTAACCGTTCCTTCTACGAATTCAAAATCTTATTACGAATTGAGCACTTTCTTGTCCATTGCTAATAAATCAAGTTGTAAAGGGAAACTAAAATGAGAAGATGACTTGATTGTTATATAATACATATAATAATTAAGTAAAACTTTTTTAAATATTTGTTTTATATTTTCTTATACGTATTTTTGAAACTGAGAGATAAATTTTAAAGAAAGCCAAAATTTTATAGTGATGAAAATCCAGTTGCATTTCTACAAAATATAAGGGACGTACCCCGTACCCATGAGATAAAGGAAGAAAGTAGAAATGTTTATTGTCAGATGACGTAGAAGACTGGTTTCAGAGAACTAGGTATTTACTAAACAGTATTGGACTACAAATGACGAAATGACTAAAGAAAGGTAAGAGAGGCAAAAGCCTGACTTGAAAGAAGTATTGTTACATTATGAGAAGCAGACTATATTTTTATATACTGGTAGCGCCACCTATGCCGCAGACAGGATTCTAATCTATTCTAGACACGCACCGAATTTACTGGAAAAATCTAGCAAGTCTTTCGAAGTTGTTCTCGAAGAGGGCTGACTGCTATAAAGAGGAGCCGGAGCGCGGTTTTTAAATCAGTCTTATTTAGGAAGCGATGTGTAGCAAGCGAATTTATTAACGTTTAAGTGTTATTTTGTCAGATAAGTGTACAGCTCGATATTATTGTACTTTTATTGTGTGTAATGATCGTAGACATTAAAGTGTTTTAAAATAAATAAATAACGTTTAAATTTGTGAACCCGAAGTCGTAACAAATTGGTGTCAGAAGCGGAAATTTTCAAAAAATCGAAAATGAAGCTCGTTGAATTAAAAGTAAAGGAGCTGCGTGATGAATTGGACGAGAGAGGGCTGGAAAATTCTGGAAAAAAAGCGGTTTTACAAGAACGGCTTGAACGAGCTCTCCGAGAAGAAGGAAAAGATCCGGAATTATTTGAATTCGAAATTGAAAATACCGCAGCTCTACTTAGAGAAATGAAAGAAAAAATGGAGAAAGTGGATGAGAAAATGGAACTTTCTAGAAAACAAATAGAAAGCTTGGAAACAAAAATTGAAACATCCAGTTTAAACACCGATCTGAAATTACAGGAGGTGAAAATTCAAATCGATGAAAAGATCGAAGGTCTTAAAACACAATTCGGTGAGGAAACTGATGGAAAGATTGAAAATGTGAAGAGACAATTTGAACACACAATTTTTTATCAAATTGAAGATGTAAAAACTCATATTGGAGACATAAAAACTGAATTTGACTGCAAACTTGATGAGAAAATCGGAGGAATAGAAATTCAGTTCCACGATAAATTTGAAGACTTAACCAAACAACTGCATAAAGTAGGACTTGGTCGTTCTATTACACCATCTGTGTCGTCAATCCAAAAAATGAAACCACCCAAATTTGAAGGGGACTTACCATGGTCTACTTTTATTAGACAATTCAAAATCGCAGCTGATGTAAATGGCTGGAATGATCGTGATAAGGCTGCAGCCCTCGTGTTGGCTTTGCGAGGCCCAGCATTGAGTGCATTACAATCAATTCCCGAAGAGATTCAGAACAACTTTGATCAACTAGTAGAACACTTGGACATGCGATTTGGTGACGCACACATGAAGCAACTCCATACTATCCAACTGAAAACTCGTACCCAGAAGAATGGTGAGTCATTACAGGAATTTGAACTCGATGTCGAGAGATTGGTCCGAATGGCGTACGGAGACTTCCTGCCTGAACCTGTTTTCCACCGGCTGGCCATACAAGCATTCATTGACGGTACTAGAGACCAAGAGATGCAGCAAGTCTTGCGACTGGGTAACTTCTCCAAGTGCACAGATGTACTGGCCCGTGCTCTGGAATTCGAGGCAGCCAAGCAAGCTTCTAGAAGCCTTGTACGAGTGCGAGAGGTGAAAGCTGCCGACGACAATGCACTGACAGAAATTTTGGATAGACTCAAACAGTTGGAAGAAAATAAAACCGCAGGCAATGTCAAGCGAATAATGAGTTGCTGGAACTGTGGTCAGCAAGGCCATCTGCGCTCCAACTGTAGGCGCAAGCGGCCGCGCCACTACAATGATAGTGATTCGTTAAACTAATTCCAGTCAGCAAGAAGGGGCGCATGCTGACTGATTCTACGGATAGCCCCAAGATTGTCTCTATTTCTAGAATAAGAAATAATGAAAATAGTTTGATAGCAAATGGACAAATTGGCAAGAGATCCTTCCAATTCACAATCGATACTGGTGCAAATGCGTGCATAGTAAGAACAGATCTTTTACCAAAATGGAAACTAATAAATACTGGAAGAAGGTATCACATCCAGACAGCTACTGGAGAAGTTACCCCTATTTGTGGGGAAGCCGAAATTGAATTGAAGATTGGAAGTATGAAATTTAGTCACAGGGTTTTAGTGGCTGATATCGTTGATGATTTCATACTTGGAGTGGATTTCATGAAGAAAAACGGCTTGGTTGTAGATCTAAAGGATAAAGTTCTACGCATTGGAACAGAAGAGATACCTCTCCATATCCCTGGAAATTCACCTACCGTATTGAAAATAAAACTGAAAGAAAGTGTGAACATTCCCGCCTTAACCGACAAGATAATCTTGGCAAAAATGGAAGGCAATCTTGGTAGCTATCCTACTGGGATCATAGAACCAATTGAAACTAACTGCGCCAAGAAGGGAATTTTACTGGCTGGAACTCTGGTGAAGATTCAAGAAACAGTTCCTATCCGTCTTGCAAATGTCAACAGTTACCCAGTTACCATACCCGGCGGAACTGTAGTGAGCAAGTGTGAAGCAATTGTTTCTGTAAACCATATTGAAGTGAACGATGCATCCGCTCGGCATCAGTCTGACACGCTACCACCACTACTAGAGAAATTGCTGGCTGGTACATCAACATTGCTGAAACCCAAAGAATCAGAAGACGTACAAGAGCTGTTTCGAAAATTTAAAGGAATCTTTGCTTATACTGATGATGACTTAACCCGGACAGACATTGTACATCACAGAATAAACACTGGCGACTCGAATCCAATTCGACAACCCGCGCGTCGACTGCCGTTGGCAAAGAGAGAGGAAGCCGAAAATTTAATTAGGAAGATGCAAGACCAAGACGTTATAGAACCGTCGCAAAGTCCATGGGCATCTCCCTATGTACTGGTGACTAAGAAGGATGACAGCACGCGTTTTTGTGTGGACTATAGACGATTAAATGATGTCACGAGAAAGGACAGTTATCCCTTGCCCAGGATCGATTACACAATAGATACCTTATCCGGTGCGAAATGGTTTTCAACCTTAGACTTGAAAAGTGGCTATTGGCAAGTTGGTATGCATCCCGAAGACAAGGAAAAGACGGCCTTTACTGCTGGAAATGGTTTATGGCAATTCAAAGTGATGCCTTTTGGTCTTTGCAACGCCCCAGCTACTTTTGAACGACTCATGGAATTGGTATTGCGCGGACTTAGCTGGAAAACTTGCCTCGTATACTTAGACGATGTGATTGTTGTTGGAAGAACTTTTAAAGAACATCTTGCAAACTTAACAGACGTCTTCCAGAGAATAAAAGAGGCGAAATTGAAACTGAATCCTGCCAAATGCGAATTCTTCCAAAAGGAAGTGAAATATCTTGGACACGTCATATCAGAAGCAGGAGTCGCAACGGATCCAGACAAAATTACAGCCGTTAAGGATTGGCCACCACCAAAAAATGTGCATGAGTTGCGAAGTTTCCTGGGATTATGCACATATTACAGACGATTTGTGAAAGACTTTGCAAAGAGAGCCAAGCTTCTGCATTCGCTGACCGAAGGAAAAACAACATTCTTTTGGAGTGAAGACTGCCAAGAAGCTTTTGAAAATCTGAAGGATCTTCTAATGTCTGCACCGATACTGTCCTATCCACGACTAGAGGGCCAGTTCATCATTGACGCAGATGCGAGCAATCACGGAATTGGGGGCGTGTTATCACAAGTGCAGGACGGGGAAGAACGTGTCATAGGTTACTTCAGTAAAGTTTTATCCAAAGCTGAAAGAAATTATTGTGTAACCCGGAAGGAGCTTTTTGCTGTGGTGAAAACATTGGAACATTTTCACAAATACCTTTATGGTCGACAGTTTCATCTTCGATCAGACCATGCAGCATTGAAGTGGTTGCTCCAGTTCAAAAATATAGAAGGCCAGCTTGCCAGATGGATAGAAAGACTGCAGGAGTATGATTTTACAATCGAACATCGCCCAGGTCGTATCCATAATAATGCAGATGCACTATCCAGAAGACCGTGTCCTGAAGATTGTCGGCACTGCTTCAAATTGGAGGACAAAGAAGGAATAATTCCTATCAAAAGAACACGTGTCACAAACAACCAGTGGCAACCAGAAGTTATAAGCCAAGAGCAACGCCAAGAGGAAGACATAAGGGATATAATCTCTTGGAAGGAAAAAGGACAACGTCCAACTTGGGCCGAAATATCGAACAAAAGCCCGATTTTCAAAAGCTACTGGGCACAATGGGACTCTCTAAAGTTAGAGAATGGAATTCTGAAAAGAGAATGGGAGTCACCTGATGGCAGCGAAATTAAAGAGCAGTTAGTCCTTCCAAAAGTAAGAATTGCCGAAGTTTTGGAAGAAATACATGGTGGTACGTCAGGTGGACATTTGGGCATCAATAAAACATTAGCAAAAGTCCGAGAAAGGTTTTATTGGGTGAAATGTAGAACCGATGTAGAGAATTGGTGTGCCAGGTGTATTACCTGCAAGGCAGTGTCTGGACCTGCGAAAAAGACTCGAGGAAGACTACATCTGTATAACGTCGGTGCACCCTTCGAGAGGATTGCCATCGACATAGCCGGCCCGTTTCCAGAAACCGATCGCGGAAATAAGTACATCATGGTGGTAACCGATTACTTCACTAAATGGCCAGAAGGTTACGCGTTGCCTAATCAGGAAGCAACAACTGTCGCCACTGCCCTCATAGAGAATTGGATAACAAGATTTGGGGTGCCAATGGAGCTTCATTCCGACCAAGGTAGAAATTTCGAAGGAAGCGTCTTTCAAGAATTGAGCCGGATGCTTGGCATTTTTAAAACGCACACTACCCCGTTACATCCGCAATCAGACGGCATGGTAGAGCGATTCAACAGAACCCTAGAGAGACATTTAGCAAAAGTGGTCTCCACAAACCAACGCGACTGGGATCAACATTTGCCCATTTTTCTAATGGCATATCGTTCCGCAATACATGACACTACTAAGCAATCGCCGTATCGAGTTTTGTTTGGAGGAGAAATGCGTTTGCCATGTGACCTGAAGTTTGGACTTCCAGAAGCTAGAAGGTCTGAATTGCACGAATATCTGCAGGACTTCGAGAATCGATTGGCGAGCACTCATCAATATGTGCGACGAAACATCAATCTGGTCACCGACAAAATGAAGACCCGGTATGATAGACGAGCCAATCAAATGGGATTCCAACCAGGGAACCAGGTCTGGCTGTACAACCCCAAAAGGACTCGTGGACTATGCCCTAAACTACAGGCGCCTTGGGACGGACCTTACGAAGTAATCAAGAGAATTAATGACGTGGTATACAGAATACGGAAGCTACCCCGTGGGAAGATGAAAGTGATCCACATAGACCGTTTGGCTCCATATTCTGCTCGGGACGAACAGAATTAAGGAGGGGGCAGTGTTACATTATGAGAAGCAGACTATATTTTTATATACTGGTAGCGCCACCTATGCCGCAGACAGGATTCTAATCTATTCTAGACACGCACCGAATTTACTGGAAAAATCTAGCAAGTCTTTCGAAGTTGTTCTCGAAGAGGGCTGACTGCTATAAAGAGGAGCCGGAGCGCGGTTTTTAAATCAGTCTTATTTAGGAAGCGATGTGTAGCAAGCGAATTTATTAACGTTTAAGTGTTATTTTGTCAGATAAGTGTACAGCTCGATATTATTGTACTTTTATTGTGTGTAATGATCGTAGACATTAAAGTGTTTTAAAATAAATAAATAACGTTTAAATTTGTGAACCCGAAGTCGTAACAGTATGTTATGAGGGGAGCACAGATAGAATATAGATAACGGATTCATCAGAAAAACTTTATTCGGTAAAAATTACTTATTTTTTGACAATCAATGATCAATAATTCTTTTTTTTACAATGATTTATGTTTACATTTGCTCAACAAACAATAATAACACAAAGTAAATGAAACAAATTTTAATTTTTTTTATAAGATCCTTTCTTTAATATATACTTACCCCAACGATCAGGCAGTTGCAAATACCGACAGAGAAAAACTTTTTTGGTAGTCTGCAAAGCCAATTTTACTCCGCTTCTATTACCTACTCATTCGACATAAATTTCTTGCGTTCCAAGTACCTGCTAAGGGGCCTAAACTCTGAATTTATAGTTTTTCGGTCAATTAAGAAATCTGTTAAAATTGGACCTTTTTTTATTGAGGTTGTCCACTTCTTGTCCACTTCCCTTTGTCCGATCTTTTCCATTCGTCCTGCCAGCTTAGCAGTGTTTCTTGCCTTGCTCGTCTTTTGCCTTCCTTATCGCATCCGACGGTCTTGGCTCTTTCTATGGCTAACAGATCTACAGGTATTACTCTGGCTAACACCATTGCCGCCTCTGTCGATACTGTCCCGTACGCCCGACTTATCTTAATCGCCAGGGTGCGTTGGTAGCTCCGGAGCTTTTTCACATTCCTTTGTATTTGGGTCGCCTGGACCCAAACCTGCGCGGTGTGTGGAATAATGGAATCCGCAACTGACGCTAAAATCTTTCGTTTCGATTCGCTGGGCCCGTACATTCTGGGCATTAGCCTTGACAGTGCTGATGCAGCAACTCTAGCTCTATTAGTTACATAAATTAGATGGTCTCCAAAATTCAAGTTCTTATCTAGGACTACCCCTAGGTATTTAACAGCGCTTTGCGGTACGATGTCCGTTTCGTTCAGCTTGAAGATGGTGTCCCGGTGTTTTTTCCTCCCAGATAATAGTACGTCCTCTGATTTCTAGGCCGCCAGCTCCAGCCTATTTGATATTATCCAGTGGGCAATCTCCTCCAGCATAAAGTTGACCTTGTATATCAGTTCTTCTCTCCGGTCCGTTGCGACAATGGCTAGATCGTCTGCAAAGGCTATCGTCGTCGTCCCTTCTAAATTCCTAATTCTATGTACACCATCGTATAATAAATTCCATAGGGTCGGTCCGAGGACCGAACCCTGTGGGACCCTGCGTGTTACCGTCAGCCTATTTTCATCGTCGATTATCATCACCCTGTCCGTCAATTAGCTGTTTACTACCTTCTTGAGGTAGACGCTTATCTCTCTTCTCTCCAGTTCCCTTTGTATTAGTTCCCAGTCTGCATTTTTAATGTCTAAGTCGGCTTGCACACCAAAGTAGCATGCTGCATGCTACTTGCATCTTTTGAGAAGTAGCGTGCCACGCAGCGCATCTTAAAATTTTGCTTTCACATCAAGGTAGCATAGCAAGACTATGCGATTCGCGAATTGTCTTGCGAGTTATTGTCATCCGAAGATGAAGCTATGGCATTATAATAATAATAATAATAATAATAATAATAATAATAATGCTTTATTAATGATATATACACAAGGTATATCATAAGTCAAACAATACAATATAGAATATAAAATATAAAAGCAAAATACATTGGATAAATGCATATTGTATAAAAAATATACTAGGCAGTGTAAGTATGCTGGAGAAATTCTTCAATCGAGTAGAAAGTATTTTGTATTAAATAATTCTTGATGATATTTTTAAATTGCAGAAATGGAGTTGCTCTTATTTCGGGCGGCAGAATATTAAAAAATTTTATTGCAAAATAATTACTTCCATTTCGGAATTTATTTAGTCTATGTTGTGGCAGCACAATGTCAGAATTGTGTCTAGTGTTGTGGTTGTGAATGGACAAGTGATCATTGTAAGTATTGGCATTCAGTTTTATATGAATCAAACATTCAAGTATATATGACGAAGGAAACGTTAAGATATTAAGTTTTTTAAAAGAAGGTTTGCAACTGTCTCTATATACAATGCCGTCTAATATGCGAATAACTTTCTTTTGAAACAGGAAAATTCTTTTAGCATCGGGACAATGTCCCCATACCATTATAGCATATGACATGGCAGAGTGAAAAATACCGTAATAAGCCGCTATTAAGGTACTTAAGGGAACAGATTTAACTAGGTTACGTAAAAGACATGTAACCGTGGCAAGTTTATTTGCAAGATAATTAATATGTTCACCCCATTGTAAAGTAGAATCTAAATATATACCCAGGTATTTGATACATTTTGTATTTGTGAAATTTGTTATCTTGATGTTGCTAGTATTTCTTAGGGAGAACAGCACAAACTGTGTTTTGTTTCCATTCAAGCTGAGCTTATTTTTGGTAAACCAGTTTTTAATTTGAGTTACGGCATTCATAAAAATAGCAGTTCCATTTATTGAATCAGCATCACGAGTTAGTAATGTTGTATCGTCCGCAAACAATAATATCTTTTCGTTAGATGCACATTTATCAATATCATTTATATACAGTAAGAACAAAGTAGGACCAAGTTCTGATCCTTGGGGAACACCACACGTAGTGTTTACTGTACTTGAGCATTTTCCACGATAACGAACAAACTGTCTTCTATTCGTTAGATATGATTTTATTAATTTTATACTAGGTGCATCAAAATTGTAATGTTCTAGTTTAGAAACTAAGATCCCGTGCGGAATGCAGTCAAAAGCTTTTGTGAGATCGCAAAACACCGAAAATGCATTCTCTCTGTTTTCAAATGCTTCAACTATATATTCAATTAGCGAATTTAATGCAGTAACGGTGGAATGGTTTTTCCGAAAACCGTGTTGATGGGTACTGTATAAGTTGAAAGATTCAAAGAAGGAACATATTCTGTTTTTCATTGCCGTTTCAATTATTTTGGATATGACCGGAATCAATGAGATGGGTCGATAATTGCTGCATTCTTTTGGATTGCCTTTTTTAAATATAGGTACAACACAAGAGAGTTTTAAAAGATCAGGATATACACCCTTAGCAAATATCATATTGATTAGTTTAGTTAGCGGTATATATATTAAACTCACAATGTTTTTTAAAATACGGACATTTATACCATACGCATCTAGACTATTAGTGGGTTTCATATTTAGTATAATGTCGCGAATCTCTATAAAAGTTACATCATTGAAATGGAAAGACTGATTAGGTTTTGTACTATTTAAGGTATAAACATCGGAAGAATGTTGGCAAAGAAAATGTTAAAATCGTTCGCAGAGATTGGTTCATTTTCAGACGCAATACTGCTTTTTTGATTTCTTTGCGTGTTTATTACGTTCCACATAGCTTTTGCGCTGTTATTGGAATTTGCTATGTATTTTCCATAAGATGTTTTCTTTGCCGCCTCTAACTCTTTATTATAAATGAATTTGTAATTTCTATAATCCTCTATGTTTTTGAGAGTTGGAAGTTTACTTTTTACTTCATATAAAAAATTTAAATGTTCACGCATTTTCCGCAAGTCGTCTTTGAACCAGTAAACAGGCGTATTGGCAGCGTTTGTAGTTTTTCTTTTCTTTACAGGAAATGATAAACTATATGCATTAGTTATTTGAGAGAAAAAGTGATTGAATGCAGAATCTACGTCGTTTATATTATTTACAAAGCTCCAATCAACCTCTGATAATAGTTGATGCATTTTTATCAGCCCGTAGTTCGTTATCGGACGGTATAATGTGTAAGTGTTATTTGCAGAGGAGTTTAAATTAATTGTATTGAATATCAGTAAGAATTTATGATCAGATGAATTATTAGTGTAAGATTTAGTTGAAAGATTGTCAGTGTTAGTAAAGACATTGTCGATCCTGGAAACGGTAGTACCGGAAACTCTCGTAACATCTTCCACAATACTACGTAAATTATAAGAATTTAGCAGATCATCCAGATCCCTTTTTTTAGATGATTCCTCTAGGAAATTTACATTAAAATCACCCGCAAGTACGAAATTGCTAGTAAGAGTGCAAAACTTATCTAATACAAGATTTAAAGTAGAGATGAAATTTTTAAAGTTACCATCCGGTGATCGGTAGATGTTAATTATCACGTGAGAGGTAGAGCTGCCCTCTAATCGGATTCCGGCAGCTTCAAAATCTTTTTCCGAACAGTATGGCGACAAATTAATCGGTATCGCTGAAGTGTTATTTTTAACCCAAATGGCGCAGCCTCCTCCTTTAAAATTTGTACGACAGTAGGAACTGACCAGACTAAAATCATTTATATGACAAACCTCGATTTCAGATTTTCCCAGCCATACTTCATTTAGGTATAAAACATCACAATTTATATCAGTCAACAAGGATTCAAGGTGGAGAACCTTATGTCTTAAACTTCTAATATTTAGGGACATCATGAATACAGATTTGTCAGATACTACTTCATTTTTATCAAAAAATGTTGGTCTAAAAAAGATTCATTATGACTTTCTGGATCGTTTAATATGCTATTAGAGCAAGTTCTAAATGAATCCTTTAAGTTTATATTAATCACAGCGTTATTCTGGCCAATGCGGCTCTTTAGTTGGTTTATAATCACCTCACACAGTTTATATTTTCCAACTCTATTGAGATGAAGGCCGGGTTTAGTAAAATCGTTTCTTTTGAACAGGCTATTTAAATCTAAAAGACTAACATTATTTTTTGTTGCTGATAGGGCATTTATAGTGTTAAAAATTTGGACATTCTTGTTATAGATGAAGGAATTAAAATTATCATGTAAGTCATAAGTCATAACGGTAAAGTTGTGTAGTCACTATTAAATTAGTATGACAACAGCTTTTATGTAAATGTTCGATATCTTTGCGTATGTTGTAGTCAACTGCGTCGTTTGATCCGGCCATTACGAACACAAAATCCCTTGAAGTGAAATCCTTAGCTAGTAGGTTCACATCCTTTATAACTTGTTTAAAGTTCGCGTTTGGCTTAAATATGGTTAATAAACTATAACGGTGTCCACAAATCGACTGAAGGATGGTGCTCAAGTTCCTTCCATGGCTGTCCGCAAGTACCAACAGCTTGGGTTTAGAATCAATATGTTCTGTTGTTTGTGATTTGGAGGTAGTTTTATTTGGAAAACAACCATCGTATTTATTTTTGGCATCTTCTTTGGGACAGTGGTAGTTGTTACTTTTAAAATCCGTTTGAGTTCCACAGTTACGTACACCAACAACATCGATCTGAGTTCCGTAATCTTTCAGAGATTTTTTATTCATTAAAATGTTTTGTGACAGAGTATTTATTGTGCCGTTTAGTTCAGCAATTAGTAGTTGATGAGTTTGATTTTCTAGTCATAACTTGTTTATTTCGTCATGATATGAGTTGATTTTGGTTTCCAGTTCCTCATTTACATTAACTGCAGCAGCAAGCTTATTTCTCAATTTTTCAATTATGTCCATCAACTCGCATTTATTGTTGCTATCATCCTCTTCATAGTTTATGGTAATATAGCTCGTGTTCTTCTTAATCTTTGTGTTGTCTTTCTCGACTTTCTCGTCTTTCAATGATTTTTGTTTTTGTTTTTTCTGGCGAGTTTGAATGCTGTGTAGCGACATTTTTTTAGCGAACACCAGTTGCTATTTTAAATGCACGTAGTAATGTTCTCTTACACCAAATTTAATTTCTGGTCCGAACTATTTATAGCAATGCTTTATCGTTATCAGTTTCTTACCCGAGAGAAAAACCCATAACGTTTCGTGCGGCACTGAGATTCAATTCGTTTCTTCTGCCATCACACACACAAAAAAAAAACTTTTGAACATCAAATTATAATAGTTAATTATTATTGTTAATTATTGTTCACAACAATCTGGTCGCACATCCACCCACTTTCGTAGATGATAGCCAACTATTATGCATTGGTGTACACCAGTGCAGGATTAATTGCAACGGTGGTTGTTAGGAGGAGAAAAAGAAAGAGAAGGTGTGATTGTTAAAGACCTCTATACTGTTTGTAGCACGCGTATGAAATGATGAAAAAGCATCAAGAACCACAACATTGTCGTTCCTGATGGTTTGGTGTCAGCATATTGTCATGAACCCTCGTTTAGCTTGAGAATGTTTTAATTTAAGACGAAACCGCGGTCTCTACTGAAGTAGCGTAGCCAAATATAGAACTTGTCCTAAGAGCTAAGCTGCACGTCGCAAGTGGCAGGTCGCACACCGGTGTGAATATTATCAATTGTTTACATAGGTTCTATAATTAATGGCATGCAGCGTGCATCCAGGATGCAAGTAGCACGTAGCATGCTATTTTGATGTGAAAGCCGACTAAAGTGACCAAAGCGCATAGCCTCCTTGTTTTCAAAGTCTTTCTAATTTCAGTTTTGGCAATATCTATTACCTTCTGAATGGCAGCTTTTGCGGATTTGCCCTCTCTGAATCCGAACTGCCATTCCGACACGTCATTGTATCTTTCTACCAATTCTAATTTCAACCTGTGTACTATCAGGTGTTCGTAAAGTTTCCCAAAGGTGTCAAGCAGACAAATCAATTGTCAATATTTGCGGAAACAAAACTTTTGCTATTTATTAATTATATAAGTATCTTGATTATTATGAAGTAAATTTGGATATTGTTCATTGCTATCAATCAGAAAATTAAAAAGTCCAGATCAAATCTATAGTCCTCTTGTTTAGTACAGCATAGGGCCAGTTGTTGTACAAAAAAGTTTAGACTGATGTTCAACTAAACCAGGTTCATAGTGAACAAAGTCGCATCAAATTTTATTTATGAACGCATTATTTGCCATATGTCCTTAAGATTCTATGCGAATTTGTTTACTTTGAACCTAGTCCAGTTAAACTTGAGTTTAAACCGCCTTTGTACTATTGGCCCATAGTAAAATATTTGACTCCAAAAGTAACTGGATGACACTTCGAGCCAGATATAATACATATTGCGTTAGATAACATTACTAACTTTATTAAATCTACTAAAAAGAGAAGGATATGGCTCATGAGGTCATGAGAAACCGAGTATGCAAAGCAGAACCTTTAATCTAATCAAATACGATCTTCTAAATTTGGTACAAATGACGTAAAATGATCAAGAATGCAGATAAAATAGAAATAATAATAAAAATCCAAATTTCGATAACAACAGAAATAAAAGTCCGACACTAAATGACAAGTCATTTCGATCAAATGCGAAAGAAAGAAATGCGAAACCAAATTATAAAAATGATCAAAATAAAACCGATACAAAGCAAAGAGCAAACTATATTCCAGATATTAAAAGTACCTTTAGAAAAAGCTATATGTATGTATTGTAGATATTCTGAAATGCTTCGTTTTATGTGTTTCTACGACGAGGACTGCGCATCTTTTCAGGGATACTTAGCATTAGGTCAATCATTTTTGGGACCCTTTGAATATAATAAATTTAATTTTATCCCTGTTTGAGTCAACATTCTAGAGAAGACATTGAAGAATTGGAGAAGCATATTATTCTAAATACCTCCCTGTTAGATCCAATCCATGTCCATGACTGGTATCGATCATTAGCCTTACCTTAACGATTGTGCTTCCCAGAGAGCAGCCAGTTTTAGGTTTATGATATCAGAAGTAGGCAGCTTGTCTTGAATAAGTCATTTAGCAGAATAAGTGTGAATAGAAAATCTTAAACAAATGTAGAACAAGATTCCGTAAAAAAAAACTTTGATTCAATGGTTTTGGTGCTTACGCTTCTACTTTATTTTGCGATATTGTGTTCGCCTCCGAATATGTTTCTGTAGATACTCTTGTGGATAAATTAAGATTATTTTATGATTTCTCAGAGAAAGCTGTAAATCTTCTGAGCTCGTATTTGCTAGCAGAAAACAACTGATGACCTTCCTCATGCATTTCCCGATGTTGAAATGATTCTTTCTGCTGATGATATGAGCTGAATAGTAAGATGAAAGATGGAACATGCTAAGTCAGACTTTTTGCAATAAGTTGAATCACAATGCAAATAAGACAGAACAACATTGTTTTCTGAAAAAGTTTGGTAGTAATGGCGAACACTGAAAAGGTGAAATTATTATTGTCCCTGATATTCGCGCTTAATCTTAAATGAATCGCCATGTAATTCTGATTGCAGTTATGAAACAAACGAAACCGTACAGGTTTCAAGAACTGCAAATCCTCCACGATGGTGTACGTCCATCGGAACTGCTTTAAGACTGGTGTGTGTGTGTCAGTCTAATGATGGGGATTGCATCTTTTGATTGTTGCCCTCAGTTCGTTTTTCTTAACAAAAATTTGTGTGTCAGTATTAGCAACATTTGAGTCGAAATACCTTGGGATCATAATTTTTCTTGACATGCAAATTTAAATGATGCATGATAAATCACGAACTAAATTACAATTAATACATCATAATAATAAATACAAAAATATTGTTACTACAATTTTCAAATTTTCGAAACTAAAATAACATACCAATATGAATTAATTACCAGAGAATTAACAAAACCTGTTGTTGGATACGTTACTTTGATCCGATGGTGTTTAATTTGTGCTTTCAACAGCACTGTTAAACGGTATTTTGTGATTCTTCATATTCCAACATGATCTGTCATTTCTCTTAAAGGTGAGTAAGAACCTGAAATTTTTTTACAAAAAATAAAGACGACAAAAAAGATTCTTCCTGTCAAATTTGGTTAAAAAAAAACTAATTTACAAGTTTGTAAACGCTTTGTAACGTTGACGTGCACATTTTTTGCATTAATTTGTCGAAGATGACTTACACAGGTGTATATATAGGTACGAGGCAAAGCCTTGAATTATCATTAAATCAATTTCGTAGATAAAGCGGTCAAGTTATTTTTACAGCTCATTCAGCGCGATTACATATTACCGGTAACAACTCACGATGTTAATAATTTCATTCATCTGCCTACTTTTTGTGTTAAACCTTTCAGGTAAGTACAGTTTAAAATTAGTAGTTCGATTTAGAATTAATTTCGTATACAAAATAAATATCTATGTTATTTGTGCCACGTAACTGCGGTATCTCGTATGAAAATAATTCGAACAAATTATCGAAATTACTTGACCTTCGGAAGTTAGGATTAGGAAATGAGGATAAATTGAAAATTAAAGTAGTAAAGTAGTAAATAACAATAATCGATAAATTAAATATTTTTTACAGTTATTGCAGTCGAAGAAGGGCCCATTGTAAAAATAAACGATGGGTTAATTAAAGGAACGTTCCAAAATTCTACGAATGGACAAACCTTTATCGCATTCGAAGGTATTCCTTTCGCAGAACCTCCTACTGGTAAACGAAGATTTAAGGTACTTTCCGATTTATATTACATAAATTTAGTTAAATAACTATTATTATTATTTTGGCAGGAACCACAGCCTGTGAAGCCTTGGTCCGAAGTGCTTCTTGCAAACACCAAGTATACCTGCATTCAGTATGGCTTTCTCTTTGATAGATCTATTAAAGGTTAATGTCTCCATTCGTAAATCGTTTTCTGGCAATTGTTTATTACTTTGTATAGGACAAGAAGATTGTTTGTACTTAAATGTTTACGTACCACGGCGAAAAATAAACCCGGAAGAAAGACTTGATGTTATCGTCCATATCCACGGGGGTGCATTTATGATTGGAAGTTCTACTTCTCTAATCGGTCCAAAGCATCTGATGGACAAGGATGTAATATTTGTTTCACCCAACTACCGTCTTGGCCCCTTCGGTAAAACCAAAATAATTTTTAAATTACACAAAAATTATACAGGCATCTTAGGTTTCCTGAGCGCTGAAGACGCCCATGTAACTGGAAATTTTGGACTGAAAGACCAGAGCTTCGCACTTCAATGGATTAAAGATAATATAGCTGCTTTTGGTGGAAATCCTGATTCGGTGACGATTACAGGGTTATCCGCTGGTGGTGCTAGCGTGCATTTCCATTATTTCTCACCAATGTCTAAAGGTACTTCTTTATCTTACGCCAATTAAGAAATGCCTCTTCCTCCATTCCTCATCATGGCTAATGCATATTCCCCAATAAACTAAACATTAGTTTGATTATCAATTTTCTATTTCCTTAGGACTTTTCCACAAAGGTTTTGCACAAAGCGGAACAGCCCTGAATCCGTGGGCCTTACAGAAGCATCCATACGAAAATTTTAAGAAACTGTCAAATGTCGTGGGGTGCTACAACGAAAGTGTTCGCGTCGCACTGGAATGTCTAAGGCAAAGACCTGCTCTGCAAATAACAGAAGCAATAAAACATTTTATCGGTGAAGATATGATGCCCCTTGTTCCATTCGCCCCCGTTGTTGAATTCATATCACATTCAACCTTCATACACATACCTCCTTACTTTCAGTTGGGCACCACCATCACAAACGATTTGCCACTTTTGATATCGATGACCACGGAAGAAGGCATTCTACCAGCTGGATGTGGGTGCTACAAACTACTTTCTTGCATCTTTTAAACTAATGTTTTTAGTTTTTTATAATCAACGGGATAAATTAAACAAAGAATGGGAAACACTCTTACCTATGTTGTTGGACTACGATCACATCCCTGATGGAGAGAAACATCGAATAAACAAAATTCTTAAGGAGAATTATTTCAAGGATGAGCCGGTTACTGAAGAAAACTTCAAAAATTTGGTTAAAGTATGCGTATTGTTTATTCCGAGCAATTTTTTTTTCTAAATTAATTTTTTAGTTATGCACTCACAGAAATTTTCTTGTGGGTTCTGTGAAAGCGGCTAAGATGCAGTCAAAAATATCCCATTCACCTATTCACTATTTGCTAATGGGGTATGGAGGTGATACTTCATTATTTAATAAAATATATACTGGTTCTGATGTTAACCTTGGTAAATCTGGTACTTAATTAGGTACGTAAATACTTGTTTCACTCTCGGATTTTTAGGTGTACCCCATGGCGCAGATGCAAAATTTTACTTTGACAATCCACTATTACCTCAGCAACTTACAGACGACGAAAGAGATATGAAAGATCAATTAATAGATATGTTGGTAAACTTTGCCAAAACAGGGTAAATATTGTACAAATTGAAGTAGCCAAGAAGCAATTGTTTTTGCTTTTTTTTTTCAAGGAACTTGACTCTTGGTGGCGTGGATTGGAAGCCTGTGAGTGATTCGGAAAATCTAGATTATGTGCTCGTGAAAGGCCCGCATAATATAACCGCGAAAAGCTCGAAGAAAATTGCACCGTTAAATTTTTGGACTTCATTAGGTTTGAAAGAGGACGAAAATGTTTATACGTTCAGGGAAACCCATGTTCAAATTGATGCATGATATTACCTACTCTTATTTTTTAACTGTACCGTTTTTACTGATATTGTAGTTTCGGATGAAAAATAAATTTTCGAAAATAATAATACCCTACCTATGATATGTATATGAGCGAGAATTCAAAATGTATCTATACATATACAGGGTGTAATCAATTAAGTTTCACATACTCTAACCACTACACCAGAAAATAAGCGAAGTTACGACATAAGTTTGGGAACAATGTCAATAATAACTCCGGAAAAATATACCGTTAGTTACATAAAACGTTTGAGAAGCACTGTCTTAGATTTAAACAGCCCCGGCAGAGCGGAGTTTACTATTATGCGCAATATGATAGGGCAGCAAACCCGTAGATGCAGTACAATAAATAAATAAATATATAAATGTTCTTCTCAAAACTTAGGGAAAGGGTTAAACTACATATTTTTATGAAGTGCACGCACGGTTGACAATCTGTATGTAGTTGCCAGTCTTGAATGTGTTTTTCTGTAATACAGACTTGGAGTGTCGATAAAGACTGCCACAGATCAAAGTGCATTTGTTACAAAATAAGCAGAAGAGAATCTCTTAAGAGATTTATTGTACAAATTTTGCATATGCCAAGATCAGTACCACCAAAGTACCATAGAGTTAAAAAAAGAAAGATAGCAAATAGATTCACGAGAGTAGTACTTCTTACATTGTCAAAACACTATTGTTTCCCAGAAAGGTGCTTTACTTCACCGAAGCTTTTGAAACGTTGATGAAAATTCTCGAAATGCAACCATCATTTTTTTCGAGCTTTTTAGATCACCATGTCCTCGATACAAGACAGAAGAAAAAAAGGAAACCTTTGGAACCTTGGGAATGATTTACGCTAATGAGCAGCAGCTTTTTGTAAAGGCAGAAGAAATGGGTAGGTACCACGAGTTCCAGCTGAGGGTGTGCTTTCAAAAATTTCTGGATGCGCTTCTTCCCCCCTCACCCCTTTCCGCAGGAAAAGTCAACTGCGCAGAGATGCTGTTCATTAATACTATTTTTCGCTGAATAGATTTTGACATGTTTTTTCTTGTATTTGAATGTATCTCATTAATAGCAATTTATATAACGAGTATATGACTTTTTTATCGAGTTTTTGACCATATCATTATGACAATTAGAGATAATTTCTCAAATATTTGTGCGCGCGTAGTTTCAAAGAAGAAAAACTGTGTTCGCATTTAATATACAGGGTGAAAGAATTGAATAATTTTACAGGATGGTAACTTGGATGAAGACTATCAAAAAATATTACATAGTATGGTACTTATCGTAAATGTATTCTTTTTCGAGAAAAAAAGATATAAAATTTCACAAATTTACATCAAAATACGACTAAAACAATGGAAATTCCTGCATTCAAAGTAATATTCCCATTGGGAAAAACAATTACAATGGTTCTTTTTTTTAATTAAATTTTTACGTCAGTTTCGCGAAAATAAATTTGTTTGTTGCCTTAAATTTCGAATAAATGAAGAAATGAACGACTGACAACACCCCACCAAAATCGCATATCGTAAAAAAACGTAAAAAAAGACTTACCGGTGAAATGAAGCGAATTGAATGCAGTGAATTTCTTCCGTCAGAAGCATTACACAATATACATTTCCGTACCATTGCTTTCCAACTTTTTGTAATTATTAAGCTCTAATCACAATGTAATAATACGTTTCTAAGAAATGGGAAACCATAGCTACAAATCTCTTAAATTATACTAACTTCGCTTAACAAATGTCAAAATCAAACCCACACAATCTAACGTCAAGACGTCAAAACACATATGAACGTATATGCATATGTGCGCCAAACGCGTCATTGGAAATTCTATAGGGTAGAAAAAGATATATAATAAAAAAATAGGTTGGGTATCTTGGCAACAGTCAGTATGTTTCTTATGTAATGGCTGCATCCATGGTAATATATAACAAGCGTCTAAATAAAAACCTGGTCAAGTAGGTTGTGACAGAGAATTTATCCATTGCATTTACATAACAGAATTACTAAATGTAGCCCACTTGATCAGGTTTTTATTTGACACTATTGTTATAATCAAAGGGTGATAGCCGTTGTTTCCATTCCAGAACGAAGTTAGCCTGCAGGAGAAACGAATTCGATGGCCACGATTGTACGATGCCTATTGAAAATGGGTTTGAAGAAAGAAGTAATGGGGACTTGAGAGTATTCTACATACAGTGTGTCCCAAAAAGTTTTATACAAATGGAGAAAAAGTTTATCTTACATTTCACAAAAAAAAACTATTCTTTATAAAAAGCTCTGCATGACTTGTAGATCCATAATCAGGTACAAAATTTTTAAAAAATTGGCTGGAACACAGGGAAAATAAAAAATAATGATTTGGACGGAGAGCAAAATACGTTCAAACTGTAGTGGAGAAGCAAAATGTTCATTGAAATTGTGATTAAATAGCAAAAAATTATGTACACTTGTAGATTATTGATATTCCCAGATAAAAATTGATAAAGAAGGTTATCAATGTTTTATAAAAATAAATGATCTAACAATTGTTGAGGTGTTTATTTTTTAATTTTTATCTCCGAATATCAATAATCTACAAGTGTACATAATTTTCTGCTATTTAATTACAATTTCAATGAACATTTTGCTTCTCCACTACAGTTTGAACGTATTTTGCCCTCCGTCCAAATCATTATTTTTTATTTTCCCTGTATTCCAGCCAATTTTTTAAAAATTTTGTACCTGATTATGGATCTACAAGTCATGCAGAGCTTTTTATAAAGAATAGTTTTTTTTGTGAAATGTAAGATAAACTTTTTCTCCATTTGTATAAAACTTTTTGAGACACACTGTATATCAGATGCTCCTTAAATATAAAAGTCCGGCTTTATGGATAAAGTATTCCGTATTAGACTTTTTAACTATAACCGTAACTATAACTACACGTGTAGCTGAAGAACAACGTGCTATTCTTTTCGTCAATTTTCACATCTCCTGTCTTTTTCTCTTGAATTTCCGTGTGTAATGTAGAGCAGCTAGTTTCGGAATTGATAGCTTTTATTTATCCAATGGATCTTTACCATCACGTCATCAATACATGTTAGAATAAAATGCATATGTTCTTCAACCCATCTCTCTCTGTTTAATAGAACAGGATAAAAGCAAATGAGAATGAAAACATTTGTCGATTCGGACG
This sequence comes from Dorcus parallelipipedus, assembly GCA_958336345.1. Taxonomy (NCBI): domain Eukaryota; kingdom Metazoa; phylum Arthropoda; class Insecta; order Coleoptera; family Lucanidae; genus Dorcus; species Dorcus parallelipipedus. The sequence continues at coordinate 17,140,277 of OY284476.1, read as the reverse complement.
TATAAAATTGATGACGTAATGTTAAAGATCCATTGGATCGATAGTACTTAACGAACGCTTTAAAGAGTGGAAATGGCCGTAATTCGAGGAGCTAATAGCAAGAGAGTAAGGTGATAGTTCCAAATTAAGATTGTCTTGTACCAGAAACTCAGAAACAATGCGACATTAATTGGTGCCCAGAAATGTCATGGAGAAGCAGGACATGGGTGACGGTCTTTTGGACTACCTACATCAATCGGAAACTGGAGATATAATTCCGTCATCGTAATATTTTTCCTTTACCACATGCGCTTCTGGCTTATGGGTATGGATACGGAAACATTCCACCGCCCTGTATTGTATAATATCTAGTTACAAGTATCTAGATACTTTCAGTGTATCTGAACTAATTACATTATAGTACTTGGTATCTGTAGCTGTATTTAGTTACATTTATGAATATATCTGAGCATTTAGATACATAGATCGATACGATACGAGATCCCAAATGGTGATGGTCAAATTTGAAGCAGCCTGTATATTATTATAACGTTTTCACTTACAATGACCTCAGAAACATGTTATTTAACTTTGACTAGTACGTCAACACCCGGTATATTTAACAAAATTCAAGGTCAAATATTTACTCATTTACAGAGTAACACATTTTGCCATTTTTTAGCCATAAATTGTCACTACATCGACAACCATAAATTTTAGTTAAATAAAACTCTACATATATTATTTTCATCCACTTAGCATGTGCTGTTTAATTGTGCAATAACATATATAGTATTTCATTTAAAAAATATTAAAATTAGGGTTGCCACATTCTTACGAGACACTTTGTACATATCTAAATAATTTTAGATTATGTATGTTATTTTAAAAATATTCACCAGTAACGCCACAATCTTTCGATCACGCATTGTTAGCTCACTCTGTATACATACATACTATATATATGTCGCAGTCCTTTGCGATAATCCGTCTTTATAGATAAAGCCCAGGCATAACTTATTATACCGGCAAATACTATAATCAATCGAAATGATAACTCCAGACTGATTAAACCCAGGCGTTATCTGTAATGCCAGCAGCTCGTAGGCGTATTCTATAATTATAGCATTTGACAAGCCAATCTTAGACTTTATCGATTAAGCCTTCCCTTAGTCAGTCAAATTCTTTAAGAAATAAATATTATTGTATTTGTCTAACAACTTTAGGCGTATTCAATACATTCCTGCGCAGTAGTGAGTGGTTATGAAGTAAACGTCCCACCTTCGCGCACGTGCGTCACTCCGCTCGACTGTCAATTCTTGAACGGTTTTGTGTGAGAAACAATTCCATCGTTGTTTAATTCTAAATATCAGTGATAATTGCCTACTTCATAATGGAATTAGTTGAAGAAATCGTACAAAAGGACCCAGTATGTCCAAATACAAATACGAATGCAATTGCAAGTGTCATCAAGGAAGATTTTAATTCAGCTGTGGAACAATATTTTAGTGATAAAAACACCAACACTAAATTACAATACTGGTCAAAATCTCGTGTTTCTGACACCATAAAAATTATCGAAGAATACAAAACGGCGCCGACTCTAGGTAAAGTAAGATCTCCATTACACTACAATAGAGCAAAAATATATGACGTAATGGAAGTTGGAAATGAGAAAGCTTTAATATTAAAGCGAAAAACTCACGACTGCCCAATTATTGTTATCGCCCCTGTTGAGGAATATTATTCTATCCTTTCCGAGTATCATAAAGCAACGGGTCATGGAGGTCGAGACAAAATGATTTATGCATTAAAGAAAAAATATTCTATTCCTAGACCGGTAGTCGAAATACACTTGAAACTTTGTAAATGGTACAATCAAAAGAAAAAATTTCTTAAAACGGGCGTGGTTGTACCACCTATTTTGAGTAAAGATTTTAATTCAAGAGGGCAAGTTGACTTGATCGACTTCCAGTCGGTTCCAGATCACGAGTACAAATGGCTCCTTAATTTTCAAGATCATTCCACCAAATTTACTTATTTATGGCCCCTTAAAACAAAAAGAGCAACTGAAGTTGCTCTTGAACTTCTGAAGATATTTTTAGATGTTGGTTGTCCATCAATTATCCAAAGTGATAACGGAAGAGAATTCACAGCTGCCGTTATCAAAGACATAATGAGTATGTGGCCGGATTGTAAAATAGTAAATGGTCGTCCACGTCACCCTGCTAGCCAAGGTAGTGTAGAGCGATGTAATCAAGATGTGGAAAACATGCTAAGAGCGTGGATGGATGACAACAATTCGAAAGAGTGGTCTGTTGGATGTCGTTTCGTACAATGGCAGAAAAATATTTCATTTCATCGAATTATAAAACGGTCACCCTATCGAGCGCTTTTTGGATCAGATCCTAAAGTTGGTCTCAAATCGATAAATTTACCAATCAACGTATTAAATAAGATGGAGATGGAAGAGGAGTTGGAGGAATTTTTACAAAAGCAAGAGAATTTGCCGGGAACTTCACATCAGCCTTTACATGAAGGCAGTAATGCGTCCATAACATGCAAGAAATGTGAAGCTCTCATAGAAAAAGAAAATTTTGATATACAGACTGAATCGTCACTATGTAATTTATGTCGCCAGGAGACAATAATTACCAACGAACGCATAAATTCTCATGAAGGTCAAAAACATGCTGCAGAAAAGATGCTATCACATTCCTCTAAAAAATTTAAGGATATAAATATAGGTGCGACTGTTCTTATTGAAGTTCCAAAAGTAGACAGAGGTCCTTTGGATCATAAAAACTTATTAGGAAAAGTTTTAAATATTCAAAATGATATGTACCAAGTTGGTACCTCAACTGGTATTTTGAAAGACTGGTTGCCAAGAAATGCCGTAGAGCTATCTGAAGTGAAATTTATAGAGGAAATTCCCAATGCAAAAGTATCTTTAAGAGAATCTGTAACAAAGCATTCATGATTTGGCGGTCAGGGTTTTCATAAATGCCTGTGCAAAAAGACAAAAATTCAGTGTAGAACCAAAAAATGCGTCTGTAAGATAAATGGACTTCTCTGTAACTCCAGATGCCACAGGTCTCTCACTTGTCCAAATAAATAGTCACAGCTTAAAATTGTTAATTTTAGTTATTATTATGATGTTTAAAAAATTTTTATTGTTGCTTTTGTTATCTGTATTTCTAACTGAATATATTTCAAGAAATATGTATATCTTGTGTTATAATTGTTTATATTTCAAGAAATTAGGTGCCCTTTTCTATACCCACTACCTTCCCTACAGTTCAATATTTCTATAAATGGAATTTGACTGACAAGGTGAAGGCTTAATAGGTAAAGCCTAAAATTGGCTTGTCAAATTCTATAATTATAGAGTATGCCTGCGAGCTGCAGGTATATAGATAACGCCTGCGTTTAATCAGTCTAAAATTATAATTTCGATTCATTATAGTACTTGCCGGCATATTAGGTTATGCCTAGGCTTTGTCTACAAAAACGGATTATCGCAAAAAACTGCGACATATATATATATGTGTCTAAATGGTATCTAGATACATTTATACCGTATCTGTATCTGGATCTAGTTACTTTCAAAAAGAAGTATATGTAGTAAGTTACAAATTAGGGTAACTCTCTGAATCCAAATACTTTGAAAAGCACTGCCACAGACGACGTTTGTCGTAAATCTCATGGATACTGGTGTTATTTCGATTACAATTCTATTCTAATTACGTTTTCCGTAAGAATATGCATAGACCCACCTGCTCAACTACTTTCGCACATTGAGGTGTTCGATTAAAATATTGTTATAGATCTAGATGATCTTTCATTCCAGCAGTGCCTTTATGTTTAAGTATACCACCTCGACCCTCGTGGAACTTATGCACCCAATTGCATTGTCCTTAAGGAATGCATAAACATGTTTCACACATTTGTGACTTTAGAAAATTCCTGTCATTCATGTTGTACTGAAATACTAGACAATCTACAACAGTCACGTTGATTGAGGACAGGTACTTAAAGGATAGATCACCTTTACACGCGCTCGTACTTGAATGAGGTGCCTTATTATTAACCAGTTTTATAATAATATACAATAGATTATTTTATTTTATTATTTTGACTTAGTACAATAAGGTGGCCGATGACCCTGACTTGATATCATAAATTAAGCGATTCTGATGAAGTTGAACATCAAATACTCTGGAGAGTGCTAATACCGTAACTTATGGAACTTTTCTGCTCCGGTTCTTGCGATAAGGTGCTTAAAACAGTTCTCAATTTTGTTGATCACGCAAGTAGCAATTTAGTAGCTTCGGAGGTCATCATTCATGATTTTTAGGTTGATGATATGTGGTGTACGATGCAGTCACTTTATATAAGGAAGCTTCTTCAATACTTACAACTGCTTGTTTTAGTTTGCGAAAATGAATATTTAATAGCGATGATATTTTACTAAATATTCAATCAACCAATTCATCTACAACAGCAATGTAATTTGGTGAAAAGGATAATGCAAAGACTTCGGAGTCCTATTGGTCGAGCAAACTAGGATTTTCTCGTATTCAATATCGAACAACCCATTGGTACTAAGGCAATCACGAAGCGCCGCATTCTATCGCAGATTGGGCAAATATTCGATCCGTTAGGATTAGGTAGTTACTGCTTAAATATTACTTCAAAGTTTGTGGGATTACAAACTCTCTTGGGATGACCTACTACTTTCAGAATTCAGCTCAAGTTGGCAACGATTTTAAAGGGCAATCGTGCGAGTGTCTTTTATATTATACTTTTTAAAAAAGGAAAAACCCGACGGCACATGAAATGAAAGTTCTTAAACGGGAGAATGCGAGACCGATACCCACATCTAGGAACTGAAGATTATCGAGTTATGATCGAAACTGGTGGCGTAAAAGAGAAACTCGTCGTGTCGATTATCAAATAAAATGTCTCGGTGAGATGAACTCGACTGTCATGCATGTGCCAACTAGAAAGTGAAGATGGTCGAGTTAAGATCGAAATCGATAACCTTTTTTTATAGAGATTGGGCAATCTTCTAGAGACTACACCGGTAGATCAACCTAGGTGCAGTGTTGGATTCATCTGGAAGGGCGCCCAGACGCCTACCAACTAAACCCCTTTCCTGTACTTCTTCTGCAGACAAGCGCGTTTGGCGTCCGTCTTTCGACATTTCTTCATCCGCGCAGGTACAGTCTCTCACTAGTCGTTCGAAGTTTCTAGTTTTTTCTTTAATTCGTGTTTACATTTCCCTTTGTTCAACATGCTGCTTAGCATATCCGAGAGACTTGTCCCCATCTCGTCGCTTTCGCTTATGATGTCTGCAATATTTTCCTTGCAGATTATCCTCCCGCACTCTATGTCCGTTTGTTCTGTTATCCCCCTCCATTCTTCGCAGATAAAGACTGTATGCTCTGGAGTATCTTCTTGGTCGCAGTACCAGCATTTGCCGGTCTGTTGCTTTTTTATTTCCCGTAGGTGTTTGCCGAAGGCCCCGTGCCCTGTCAAAGCTTGTGTCGAAAAGTAATCGACTTCGTGTTGCCTATCACACCATGAGTCTACGTTTTTTTATAAACGTCTTGGTCCAACCCTAGTATCTTTCCCATCTCTCTTGCCATTTGGTTATTAGTGTCTTTTTTGGCTGGTATTCTGTCATCCTTTCCTCAATCAAAAGTTTGATGGGCGGCGTTGTCGCTATAACCAATATGGGCACGGTCCTATACTCCTTATGTTGGGCAGATGTTATTCTTATTGCCATTTTTCTGTTTAATTTCTCAAACTTGCCTCCATAATGCTGGTATTTCAGGGCCTGTGCCCACACTGGTGGGCTGGACTGACGTGAATTGACTGTACGCGACTGAACTGGACTAGATTGGTGCGAAATGGCTCTTTAAAGCTGGTTTTTCTGCTTTGGAGATTTGGAGAATTGGCGATTAAAGAGGGGATACGAAGCATGTATGTCTGACGTAAATTGTTGTTGTAAATTGACCTTAAAAACAACAGCACGAACAGAAATGAGAAACGCGCATGCATCTTCAAATTGCCCAGGAAAAATTGAACATACTTTTTGGGATTTTGCTAATGCCTCCCACGCCAGTAGGGGAAGTGATCACGTGATCGACGAAAACCAACCCAATTCTCCAAATCTCCAAAGCAGGAAATCCTCCTCCGACGTGACTAAACTTGAATGAACTGGACGGTGTTAGTGCGAAATGGCCCTAAGTAACAGCGTAGTCAATTAAATTTCGTTTGAGCTGCAAATTACAAATGAATGTAACAGTGATGCCAGATATATTTAAAAATTTTTAAATTGTTCAAAGAAGAAACAGTAGATAAGGTTTCTAACTACAGATTCCCATTGTGTGCAACCCAAAGATTATCGCCTTACCTGTTTCCTTCATATTTCATTTACACCCTGTATACGTACAGATCACAAACATAAAAATTAAGAATAAATAATTAATTACAGTAGTTAGAGACGTCATAATCATTTGTTACCACTACTACCTTTGCTATAAACACATGTATACGTATTATTATTATTATGAAGGATTCATTCATATTCATGGTGGATTTCACACACGTTACTTAAATTTAATCATCCGTTAAAAGTAAACGTTGCCATGTGTTGAAGGTATAGGAATGATTATTCTTAATCGATTTAAGTAACGTTTGTGAAATCCAGCGTCAATCTTTTTGTGTAGAACGTAGACATAACAATTGCGAGTTTTGAAAAGTCATTATACCATTTGTGAATACTAACATTCCAATGTTCTTTATCATTCCTTATAAAGGTGAACAAGTAGTGTTTTTTTTTACTTTAACTAAAATAGTTAAATACATACCTATAACAACGTTACTTAATGTTATATACTATCGAATTAACTGAAAACAATTTGAAAACAAATTTGAAAACGCTTTGTAGTGTAGACACGCAAACTTTTTAGATGAATTTCTTTAATGAATATATTATTCACAATTTTTTTAATAGCCTTGAATTGTCGTCAAAATAATTTAGAACGGTTGTATTTCTTATAAAGCTCACGAATCATATTATCAGTAGTACCACAGAATAATGCTACCGACTTGTTTGATCTGCTTATTTCTTGTGTTAAACCTTTCGTGTAAGTAGTTCATTATTGTTAAAATAAACAGCTCGATTAAATATTTCATAGAGAATAAGTAGGTCATATTGTAGATCAGTTTTTTTCTGTGCCAGATAATAATAATTATAGTTTAATCTAAAGGTGCGAAAAATTGATGAATTCTTATATGTACTTGTGATTCGACCTTTCCAGGTTATTGTATAAACTGAGGCTTTGCTCAAAGTGGAGTGGCGCTGAATCCTTGGGCCTTGCAAAAACATCCATACGAACATTTCAAGAAACTGTCAAATATGGTGGGATGTTACAACGAGAGTGTTCCTATCGCAGTGGAATGTCTAAGGCAAAGGTCTGCTTTATCAATAGCAGAATCAATCAAACACTTTTTAGGTGATTATCAGCTGCCTATTTCTCCGTTTGCTCCCGTGATCGAACATACATCCCCCACGACTTTTTTGCAAGCATTCCCTCATCTTCAACTGACCGCCAACATCACAAATGATTTGCCACTTTTAATCTCAATGACTACCGAAGGTCTTTTTCCAGCTGGATGTGCGCCGTGCAAACTGCTTTTTTACATTTTGTTAATTTAACGATTTTCAGTTTTTTACAATCAGCGCGAGAGATTAAATAAAGAATTGGAGACGTTTCTACCTTTGCTACTGGATTATGATCACATTCCTATTGAGCAGAAACTAAACATAACTAAAATTCTGAGGCAAAACTATTTGAAAGATGAACCAATTACTGAAGACAATTTCGAAAACTTAGTCAAAGTAATAGTAATACTTTTACTTGTAAGCAATTTTATTTGATATTAATTTTTAGTTGAGTACTGATAGGAACTTCATAGTTGATTCTGTGAGGGCAGCCAAAATGCAATCGAAAGTATCCCATTCGCCGGTTCACTATTTCCTAATGGGATACGGAGGTGACACTTCAATATTCAGTAAATTATATACCGGAACTGATATTAACTTTGGTAAATCCAGGTCTTAGTAACACAATGACTTGTTTCTGACGAGGATTTTTTTTTGTAGGTGTTCCCCATGCTGAAGATTCTAAGTTTTATTACGACGATCCATTGTGGTCAAACAAACTCACAGTTGACGAAAAAGAAATGCAGGAGCAACTGATCGATATGTTGGTAAACTTTGCCAGAACAGGGTAAATATTTTCACAATCGAAGAAATGCTGTATTTTCACCCCTTTATTAAGGAACGTGTCACTTGGTGGAGTTGATTGGAAACCGGTGAGTGATTCGGAAAACTTGGATTACGTACTCGTGAAAGGCCCGCATGATATAACCGCGAAGAGCTCGAAGAAAATTGCGCCTATAAATTTCTGGGCCTCGTTGGGGTTGAAGGAAGATGTAAATGCTTAATTTCTGAGGGAAATCCATGTCCTTCACGATTATTACAATTTATGAATATTGTTTTAAATATAACTTCTTAACTATATTTAGAAAACGGGTATTAACGGCTTCAATAAAACTTCGATTATACTGGTCGATATTTCGTAATATTTTATTACTTCTTCAGGACCATTAAATTACTACAATTGGACAACTAATTAAACTATGATACAATATTATATATAATACTTACTAATAATAGAGAAATTAATACATTTTTGAAAATTTTAACTTAAAATTTGATGTGTTATTTATAACAAAAATTGTGTATAAATAAAAGAACTCTAGGTGGCGTGACTTATTAGATTAAAATATATCTTATTAAGATCGTCAATGTCAGATCTGAAATTGACAGTTACGTCATTATGCTTCTGAATGCATGACATTTCCAAAAATAATCTAGTTTTATGAAACATTTCTTTTTCTAAAATTTTAATATTATTGAAGTCAAAACAATGGTTATCATCAATTGAGTGTATGGCAAGAGCACAGGACCTTTTACCAATTCTACAGTCACTTTTGTGTTGGGAGACTCTGTTCTTTAACCATTGACTGGTTTGGCCTATGTAACATTTATTACAAGAATCACAATTGATTTTATATACAACATTGGAGTTAAGTAAGAGAGTGGATTTTTTATATTACTAAATATTTGTCTAATTGTTTTAGGATTATAATAGGCTATTTTAATTGGAGTGTTCTTAAATAATGAAACTATTCTTGGAGTGACTGATTTTATGAAAGGTAATTTTCTATATATGGAATTTACAATTACATTATTGTTTTTATTTTGTGTAGCATTAGGATTTCTTTGATTAAAAATTAATTTTTTAACAAGATGCTGAGGATAGCCATTATTTACAAAAATGTCAATAAGTTTATAAAAATTTTTAGTTTTTAGAGATTCATGGCAAATTCTATCAACACGATTCTTCATGGCAATAATGGTATTTAATTTATGTTTTAAACAATGGTTTGAGTAGAAGTTAATAAATCTTCCTGAGAAGGTGGGTTTATGGTACCAATCTAAATGATGGTATTGTTAGGAGTTCTGATTAATTTAGTATCTAGAAAGGGAACTGAATTATCGTTTTCAGTTTCAAGGGTAAATTGAATTTTGTTATTGAAATTGTTAAATGTATTTAAGATTTCATCAATTTTATTTGTAGGGACAGCACAGATCAAATCATCAACATATTTAAATATAAAAAATATATAAATATACTTAAGGCCAAATTCAGAAACGTCACTCACTCAAACTGACAGTTTGATGTTAATTTTAAATTCAGAAACGTTTTCATTTTAATGATTTTTTGACTTTCTATATCATAAAATACTGACTATAAATTTGATTCTACGGATAAATAAAAGAATTTCTGAATTTTAAATAACTTCAAACTGTCAAGTTTGAGTGTGCGTTGAGTATGGATACATACAAATTTATGGAAACCATTTTACTTATTTATAACCTTTTCTTAATAGAACATTTAACAGTGTTTTGTATATTAGTAATTTTTAACTGCAACATTCGTATTATACAGTATGGAGGATGCTTTAAGCATCTGCTGTTTCAATTGGGTCCTCCACTCACCGCCTTCTCACCAGCTTTAAGTAACGACTATATTTGTTATTGCAACGATGAGACATTGGCGAATTCTAGGTAATTTATGGGATAATACCAAAGAGGATCGACCTCGATTGACCATTCTAGTATGTTTTAAAGATATGATAAGAATAATGAAAAAGAATCGAGTAAGATATTCTTTCTGAATGCTAACGTTCAACCCAGTGGAATGGTAGACGTATGGTCACCCTAATGAAAGATCTGAATTATAATCTTGGAAATTTCTGATGAAAGTTTGTGCAAATTTAAATGTCAGTGACAATACTTATATCATAATTAACCTTGTCAAAAACTTTTGCACAATAAATTAGTTATGACCCTAGTATTAGTATTACCTCTAAGTTTTATGTTTCTTTATGATGATCACGTGTTAATTTTTCATCTTCTTTCCTAACAAGCTACTTAAAGATTGCCAGCTAATTCCAACGCCGACTGCGCTTAACAAAAATCCAGATTCATACATATCAGTCCGGGGTGGGCCCCGGCATTTAATGCGGTTTGACGATGCGTGTCAGCCGAAGGATTAGAGGTCTTTCGGCATGTAAGAATTCTCTCCGGCCGCTTTGCCCTGAAAGACTGCAAGAGACCGCATCTAACGCGAACTACAAACACACTTTTCATGAATAAGTTCATTCCCTGTGCGCTCGATCAAAGCCCCTTCATCCAGCGATTTGTTTAGGTCCGGATCATCATCCGCTGGTAACTTATGATTTATTTGATGATGGTATTGTTGGCAATTGTGTTGAATTTTCTGCCTTTCGGGTTTGACTTGCACCAACGACCCTTAATGTTAAGTACAAAAAAATAAGCACATAAAGAAATTATGAAATATTAAAAATTTTGTATTTTGATCCTTACGAGAGGAGTATGGTAGATTTGACCTGGACTTTCTTATACAGCCATAGCAATAATAACACAAAGTTAATTATACAAATTGTATTTTTCAAAATAACGTCCTTTCTTTAATATAAACTATCCCAACGATCAGGCAACTTGCAAATACCGTCAGAGAAAAATTTTTTTGGTTGTCTGCAAAGCCAATTTTACACCCCTTCTATTACTTCATTCAACATGAATTTCATACCACCCTGTTTGCTTTCTGGAGTTTAATTGTGCACTCAAGATTTATCAATGGTAATAATTTGTTCTAGGTTTCTCTGATAATTCTGATAATTCGCCGTTCAACAGAGCTAGGTACATCACCGATAAACATGTTTGATACAATTGTCAATATTTATGGAAACAAAACAAGGTCTTTGGTATTTATCAACTACATAAGTATCTTGATAATTATGAAGTAAATCTGGATATTGTTCATTGTTATCAATCAGAAATTTTAAAGTCCAAATCAAATCTATACTCCCTCGTATGTAGTACCAGAAAACCATAACATAAAGAGCTTATCAATCTTATTTGGCATCAACGTCAAAAAATTGAGGTTTCTAGACTTCTCTAACTTCATGATATTAATGACTCAATTACATTTTTTAACTAAAGACGATTAGCTACAAAGTGAAGTACTTCAAGAAATGGTTTAAAATTTACACCGAAAGAAATAACGTGAAAAACATAGATACTATTGGTAAATTAATTCTGTCAATATTTAATTATGTACACATAAATGATTTCATAAACAGGTTTCCGTATCCATAGAGCGTTAGGGTTACACGAAATTTGTGCCGCAGACCAGATGTGAATTTAGATTACGTCGGGGGGGCCGGAGTAATCCTTTCTTAATCTACACGCTAGATTTAAGTTTTTCAAAGCGGCGATCACTGCGTTTGACAGTTGTGATGTAGGTCATCTGGATTAGCCGTTACCACCCAAAATCACCCAAGTAATCGACAAATCGATTTTGAAATAATCCGAAAGAAATCCGAAATATTGCTGATATACCGAAATGACAAGCAAGCCTCCATGTATTTATTTGTTGAAGATTTGTTCGACCTTAAATCCAGCCCGGATTAAATAAAAAATAGTATGTAACTCAATTATGAAAGTATGTAAGTAAGTAAGATTTACTATGCAGTTTGTAATTGTAAATGCAAATATTGGAAAAGCTATGGATTTTTGAGTTTCGTTTTCATGTTTATAGTTCCAACAAAATAGAAGTCAAAAAAAGGTTGATTCCTAAGCTGTAAATGGCTTTTCAGAATTCATTTCAACTGTAAATATCGGAGACATGTTTTTTTTTCACGTCGATCTCCTAAGAAATTCTAATTTGCATAAAAATATCGATTTTATTCTTACGGACCAACCGATACCTGCGTCAATGGATTAGGGTACCACTGTGCTGGGTTCTGGGTACCACTGTGCTGGGTTCTGGGTGTCGGATATTTTTTCACTCACCCTGAATATAACACGCTTTCCGCTGCTTTTCCATTAATAAAACTAGAAAAGCAAAAGTATTAAATAAGAAATAAATTATTACAATAATTGAACATTGAAAGAATTCATATTTACATGTAAGGCCAATATTACATTATAAAAATTATTTAACAAAGACCTTTCATAAAAGAGTCGACACTTCTAAAATAATATGGCGAAGGGTAAGTTTCTATAGTGTGTTACTGCAACGAAATTGTTAATTAAATGTATCCTAAAAACATTTTATAAAAGATCTCCGTCAAAGATTTTTTTATAGTATAATATCGGCCTAAAATAAAGGAGTTTCAAGAAACTATAATTACAGCGTTGCGTTATCAGCAAATATTTCAATTTTTTTATTTATGAAAAGTGAGACGTCATTAATATGATTTCTAGTGTGTTAAATGTTCCAAAAATATTTTTTTCTAGCTTGTTAAGCTTGTTAAAGTACGTTCTCTTTTCGTCTTCTAATTTTTGAAAAAGTGGTTTTACCCTCACATTGTTACTTAGTTAAACCTGGTCTCAGCAGAGGTCAGATTATACCGATTTAATCGTATTTGAAAGAAACTGAATGTAGAAAAAGAATCCTTTGATTCGTATCGCAACTGCTCTTTTTAGGGCTTACATAAAAGAGAACGCGTAGGAAGTTGACAAAGAAATCGAAAAGATTAGCCCGATGTACCTCTTTTTCAGAGCTTTAAGAAGAGTACAGTTTAAACGACAAACAATTTTGAAAAAGTTATAATTTAAGCAATCTCATAAGTAGTTTTCAAAATCCCTAATCTACTATTTATACCTATTACATGCTTCGAAAGAAATTTTAAATAAAAAGCTGGAGAACTATTACAGTCATATGAAAAAAAAAGAGGAAAGTTTCTACTAAAGTGGAAAGCAATTAAAACTGAATAAAATGTAGAACTTAAAAATTACGAAGTAATAATGAAATCTAAAGTTAGGAAATTAAAAAATGGGAAAAAATAATAAAATTTATAATCATACTGTGCCAGCAGTTGTTGATCACTTAGTTCATTGCTTAAAACGTGAATAAAGACATTTCAACGTACCTAAATTTTTAATTAAATAAATCTTTACATTTCTTGCTTAAAACTCTATTTGTTTTATCAAAGATAATTGTCATAATTAATCTTGAAAGCTTCCGCGGCCGTTGTCTATCTTCCTTTTGGCATTCGGAGAACCGCATCACTATCTCTTTTTTCTGCCAACATTTCATTCTTTTTTTGCAGAAGACTTCCTCAGGGCAGCTGCTGGTGATGTTCTTTGTCGCTCTTGCTGCTCCTAAGAGCATATCCTGGATTGTACTGATACATTTTTATTGAAAATTTACATTATGTGTTCAAAGATATAAAAAGAAATACAATTTATTTTATTTTCCAAAAACTACAATGTTCCAGAGTTTTGACTGAACAGGCTACCACAATAAATTCTACAGCGATAGAGACACATGCACACACATGTCATTCTTTCTGTTCTTCTTCTTCTTCCTGTAGACTAATTTTGCAGAGCGCTTCTTGTCCTCTTCTTGTCTCAGGAAGCAATTTCGAAGCGAGGTTCCTCTCGAGGCACCTCGAGCCATGACGCATGATGAACTGGACAACTTCGTCTTTGGCTTTCGTGATCGCCCGCTTTATCACCTTCATGTTCGCCTTGCAGTTTTCAATGCACTTCTCCACCTCGGTCTTCTTCTTCTTCTCCAACTGCTTTAATTTTTCAAAGCCCTTGGCGATTCTTTCATCCACGGTGCACATCGCTTAATCATTACCTTTCTTCTTCTTGCCCTTCGAGTTCTTCCTCCTGCCTTTCGCGCTCATTTTAATTGGGCTTCTTTTTCCGAAGAAGTAGTTAAAATTTTCCAAGCAGCCTATTCATACAACACAATTCGCACAACAAAACGTCAAGTTGGATGTACAAGGTTACCAAATTCGATGGTATTCTATTGATAACTCAGTTAATAAAGGAAATGGAAAACCTAAACAACTCATTAATGGGTAAACTTTTCAATCTGGTTTTAATTGCCAATAAAAAATGAGTCATTTGTTACCGTTCTAGGGGTGCAATCGAAGAAACGAAAAAATAGTCTATTTTTCAAATTTATGTAGGTACATATTTTTTTCTGTTTTTAAAATTATCAAAAAGGTCAAAGACATTTTTTACACTTTTATTAACGTAGATCGCTATTTTCTAAAGCAGAACACTTACGATACGTTCAAGACGCAAGATGTAATGCGTTCGGTTGAAATCGTAGGCAGAATTTAACCAAACCCGCACTAAGCGCATGCGAAATAATAAAATTTCGTCCCGAAGTTATACGAACGCATGACAACTTGCGTCCTGAACATCATTATCAGTGTTCTGCTTAAGTAAACTAAAAACTTTTTATTAGCTGCAAGGCAAATAATTAACTAATCTAACAATTGTGCTTGTGTTTGTAACTTTTGACGTTTAAAAGCCTTGAATTTCTTATTATTGTTATTAGATAATAAATAAATTAATTTGCATGTAACTCAGTTATTTTAATACCAACAAACCATATATTTTTGAAAAGCTAAAAAATGCTCTTCTTAAAAGAGACAGTCAACTGCGACTCCATTTACAAAAATATATTTAGTTTATAACTTAATATAATATATAATATATATATAATGGCTAATATAAAGTTCTTTTTAGATTGTTTGATTAGAAAATCACGATCTTCGTAAAAAAGCTGTAAATTGAAACTGAAATGATTATTTTTTATTTTTCGACTCTACCAGTAACAAATAACTCATTTTTGGTTGGTCCATCGAAAATGGTTTGAAAAGTTGATCTAATAATACTTATTAGTTTTTTTCTATTTTCTTTATTAATTGATGTATACAATACCATACAATTTGGTACAATCGATAGACCGTAAATATGCTAATTAATTAAGCTAATTAATTAATAATGATCCAAGAATTAAAAAAAATTAACTTAAATTTTGAGACGTTTTAGTGAAGAATTTTTCAAGGATGTTAAGAAAACATTAAAAATAAAAAGGTGTAATAAAAAAATTTGTAAAGGAAAATAAAGAAAAACGTTCGCTTTAAACAATTTCGCTAAAACAGAAACAAGACCTACGTTGGCTGCGTTTTCGAAAATTTTTTAAAACCCCATAGAATGCTTATAGGCGGATGCTATGTTTTCGAAAAGGGAAACATAAAAACGTGTCGTCGAATGTTAAAATCTGGGGTAAGTTTTGAAAAACAAAGATCAATAAAAAAAACATTTATGAGACAATTGTTCTAGTTACAGCGTGGCCCAACGAGAGGACAACATTTCATTTTCATGTCAATTTCTTCTGATTGTCAATCGGTGGTCGAAGAGAAGATTAAACTTACTGTTAATGTAAGTGAGGTTAGTTTTGATCTAATTTTCCTCATTTTATTGTTTAAGTTGTCTTTAATTTCACGCTCATTAGTCTGAAAGTGGGTTATTATCATTAGACTGATCTGAAGTTTTACCTTTAGATTAAAGTTTACGTAAACTGCGCTTTTAAACTAATGCTATAATACCGGACCTAAGAGTATGCCAGCAAAGACGTAGCGGCCATTTGCTGGATGTTCTGTTTCACATTTAATCGGAGTTTATGTACTTTAAGTTATATTAAAAATATTGTTATTTTTCGAACAAAATGTGTTTCTTACTTAAAAATTAAATGTTGCCCTTTTTTTGGGCCACCCTTTATAATAATAATAATAATATTAGTTCTATTATTCGGCAAAGCCGTAGTAAAACACATCTTTGTGGTTAGAGGAAGCACATAAAAATATAAAATGAACAGCGAACACAATTATAATTAGTATAAATAGAATCGTGCAACAGTTTTTATAATAATGCAGCGACACCCGACATTCATTTACTTCCAATGCTAGTATCTTAATATAAATTCTTCAAAACCGTTCTTCAAACTTAAAAAAAAGAGTATCATCAATACTCACACCTAAAATTTTTATAAAATTCTGTTGATGTAATGACTTATTTGAAAAGTTTACATATAAGGATTCAAATTTTGATTTATTAGTGAACATGATCATTTTGGTTTTCTTGCTATTTAAAATCAGTGAGTTCAAACTACGCCAATCTGCCATTTCTTTGAGAGTATTTGAAGTTGTAAAAGATAATTTAATGATACTACTCTCGGTTATAATACATGATGTGCCGTTAGCAAATTGACGCAGGGATTGCGCATTCAGATAAAGATTCAAGTCATTTACATACATCAAGAATAGCAAAGGACCGAATATTGATCCTTGAGGTATTCCTTGTATGACTGGTTCGGCCGATGAATATATATTTTTACGATTTCCATTTTTAAGAGTGGCGAGACAGACTCCTTGACTTTTAAGTGATAAATATGATTTTATAAGTAACAATGCTTTCCCCTTTACTCCATGTATTTGTGTATAGTTTGCCTGATAATAACGAAAAAACTTACAAGCAACAAATTGTATCATTGTGAACCCTGCTTTAGAAATTAATTGACATAATAATATTATATATCATATTATGAAGATAATACAAATTAATAATTAGTTTGAATTCTTAATGCTGATTTAAATATAATACATCATTTGCTTCACAAATTTTAGTGCAAATTTCTCTTTTCAAGTTACTTTTGTATTTTATTCAAACATCTCGAAATTTATAAAGCCCAAATTAGTTTCGATAAGAAAATTTTTAAACAAAGCAGTAATCGCAATAAGTAGCGAAAAGAAAACCACTTTGAAGTGTTTAGATTGTTCATTTGTTGTTTTGTTGTACATAATTTTAAAATTAATTTTGTATTTATCCCCAGGGGTGTTTATTGATTTTTTTTTTTGCTTTTTTCATTTTCTTTTCGTAAAATATAAACTTTCTAATAATTTAATTAACAAACGCACAAACTCTACTAAAATTAATGAACTTCGTTATTATACAGGCAAAAAATGAAACCAGTGAAAGTTGACATTAAAAAGTGGTAGAATGAAGCAGTTTTTGTATAACAATTGATTATAATGTTTTCGGCGAACAATGAAACAGTCCCTGGTTTATTTTTATTACGTAATTACATAATCGGAGAACTATGCTGGTGTGTCAGCATCGGCTGCTAAAGTTTTTACTCAGTTCTCACGTGCACGTTGGACGTCGCAGATAACAGTGTTGAAAACATGGCCGAATTTTCCAAGAGTGTTATTGTGGACATGATTTTAATTTACGGCGAATGTGGTCAAAATGCGTTGGCTGCAAGACGTTTGTATGCACAGCATTACCGAGATCGCCCTTTGCCAAATAGCAGATCCTTTATGTCAGTTGTGCAGTTTGTTGTTTGGCAAATTATTCGTGAGGGACAATTACCCGTTCCATTTTCAAAGAGTTTAAGCTCTGATTACCGCAGATTACCTCCAGCGCATGCGATTTTGATGGAACAAACAAAAGGACAATCCGAAGTTTGTTAGGAACATTCTCTTCACTGATGAATCAATGTTTACAAGGGATGGTATGTTCAATTTTCACAACATACATGTGTGTGCAGTTGTGCAGAAGAAAAATCTGTGGGCAGGTATGTTAAACGGCACTTTAATCGGTATCTTTACGTCTCGCGCAGGGGGGAAACTTCGAAGACTTATTGTGGGTGAAGGTCACCGTCCGTAGCGTCTAGCGGTTCTAAACATTTCACAAGGAATTGCCGCATGTCGGTATGAATTTTTTTCGTTTTAATTTTGGTGCATTCGTGAGAATATCTGTTACCAAATACGTCATTAATTTTTTTTGCACGACCTTGAAGAACACCCTGTATGTAATATGGAAAAGAAAACTAATTTATATCAAACAAAAGTATATTAAAGTACTTACTTGACGTTTCGAGAAATGGATTGCTCGTTTTTGATAATGAAACGTCAAGTAAGTTCTTCAATATACTTTTTCTTAGTTTTCTTTTCCGTATGATAACATAATGTAACATAATTTTCTTTTATTTTTAGGTATTTTTATAGTATTTTATATAATTTCAATTCATTGTTTGTAATTGTATTACAAGAATATTGAAATGCCAAACAATTGTGTAACTTTTTACTGTTCTTTTTTCTCTGTGTATGTTTAAATTTATTTGCTGTGATTTTTACAAATTTTCGATTATTTACTCTAGTTAAATTTTGCCACAATTGTTCTGTTTTTTGCAATATATACTAAGAAGTAATTTCTTGAGGCGACACTAATCGTTTTCATTAATAACAAAATGATTCCCATACTTTATTAAAAATAGTATTGCATTTTAATATTCAGACTAACTACATTTTAATTGTTAATGTTATATTTTTTTTAAATCTTTCGATTTCCAACGGGGATTACAGTAAACCTAGATTTTTCAGCCTATCCAATTTTTTTGCCCCATTAAAAATTAGAGCTTTAAAAGATTTGCTCTTACAGCTTTAAAAAGGGCCCTTGCTAATTTGTTAATGTGGCAGTTAAAAGCGTCTATTTTTTGCCTTCGATCTCGTCGCCGATAGCAGGGTGTGTGTAACTCTCGTCGGTTAGGGGTTATTTTCCAAGGTGTGCTCCTCGTGTGGGGTCCATCCAGGTACAGGAAGGCCTGTCAACAAACACCAGATTAACAATTGTGTTCTTAAACTGTTTGTAATCGATACGAACCACTCTCTCTCGGCCTGCCCTCATCACAATGCTACTGAATGTTGACCAATTGCTACGGCATTGTCGCAGGACAAATAACAGCACACAGAGTATTTGCTACCGTGCACGTGTTTTTCCTGCTTTGTGAAGAAATTGTTATTGGCTAGTAATGCAATATTTAATTTTAAATAAAATAACCCCAAAACATTAGTCGAAATAAACTAAGTTTATTTTTGAATATTCTTTCGCGATGAATAAAAAAAAACCTAATGTCTTCCTTGAGAATATAAAAGCGTAAACGGTTCACATGCGAATGTTTACTTTTGTCGGGCGGAGATTAATATTTACATATAATTAGTAAACATGACCCATTTCTTACGGAAAATAAAAGTACGAAATAGGTAGACAATTAAATGACGACATATGCGCAGAGCATATACACTAGTTCTGAGGGAGAGCTGTTTACTTTATGTAAATCCATTAGGGCATTAACTTAACGGATGTGAAACTCAATACCCGATGCACGTAACATAAAATGTCTGTAAAAAACTGTGGTGATATTAAAACTATCTTCGGTAAGAAGCTACATATTGTGTTAATACAATTTTCAAAAAAGCAAAACGTAGGAGAAAGAGAATTAGTTTCATTTACAGAAATTAACGCACTCTAAACCTAAACGCAACGAAAAGTTATTTATAATTGTAAATCAATAAATAATACTTTAACTTATTGTCTGGTTCGTAAGTCGTTCAAATAGGATAAGATAAGAATGGTAAGATAAGATAATTTTAAGAAAGTATCGATTTTTGTTTGTAGATAGATATTGGATACATTATGGAATCGAATCATTGTTTTATTTCTTGAATTGAAAACAGTTTTCTTTCCTATAAATTATTAACTAATATCTGATTTTATGAAAATTTTACGTTTTTTCTTGTTTTACTAATATATTTTGTTTCTTGAGCATTATTTATTTTTATATTCAATTTAAATTTATTCTTCATTAACTGACTGAATTTCTAAAATTGTTTATGCAAGTTAATTACTATAAATAGTTAAAGCTGGTTCTTGTCCGATGGAAAAAAAAAGAATTTGTGATACAATTAATTAAATAGGACTATCGTAAACTTATTTGTTTCTGCGATTACTATAATAAAACGTGATTTGTTTTGCATTGCAGTTGCATCGCCAACAAGTCCAGTTTCCTCTCAAAAAGATTAATATTTTGTGAACACTTAAAAAGAAATTATTACAACCGACAAAAGAAAAACATAATCAGTTTTTAGGCTTTTTTGTTAACTCTTACCATAAAATACTGAATAGAAAAGCTGTACCCAACCCAACTCAACCCAAAAAAGAAAAAGCTATTTTTCTGTCAGGCTTCATTGTTAACTCTTTTACCATAAAACACTGAATAGAAAAGGTGTAAGTTGAGTCAATATGTATAAAATATTTCAGAGAAATTTGTCTTTGATTCCATACAAATGTCTGTTAACTCTGAAGTCTCTCTGTTTAGTTTAGTTTACTCTAAATCAACGACAATCGAAAAAATAAATTAATCATCTTTCTGTTACAAGTGTCTATTTACTTTAAATCCATGTCGCCTATTTCTTTTTCCCTGTCTTCTCTCCTTTTTCATCCTCCATCTTCTGCCCTGTGTTCTTTTTTACTCATTCATCTCCTTTGTCTTAACTCTTTTCTCATTCTTCTGTGATAACTTCCATTATTATAATTCTCTCTTCTGTTTCCTTTCTTTCCTCATCAACTGCGTCATTTAACAACGCAAAACAATTGAACCATCACTGTTTTCTGTTACTTTGTGCGTTTGTTGTTTTCATCTTTCCTATCTTTTTTTCCACTTTCCAACTTTATCTCTTCTTCTTTTACACTCAACAACTCTCTTCTCTTTTTCTGAATCAACATGAGAAAATTGTCCTTCCACAACTGTAAAAAAATAATTTCCCTTCTTGATAACGAGAACAACGAATAAGCTAATAAATTATCTCTTCGTTATATCCCCTTTTTCTGTGTTCTTTGTTTTCTCGTCGTCTGCGATGTCTGTATGCGCAGATTGTCCTTCAACTTCTGTAATGTGTGAATTATCTCATCCCCACAACCACAATAACAACAACAACAACAACGAAAACAATTGAACTATCACTGTTTTCTATTATTTAATGCGCACATTGTCTTCATCATCTGTTTCTTCTTCCTCATCTCATTTCAGTTCCATTTCTTCTTCTTTTACACTCAACTTCTCTGTCTGTACCTAACTTTCTTCTCGTTCTCCTTCATCACCTTGAGTATATTGTCCTTCAAGATCTGCAACAAGAGTTTCTCCCCTTCCTAACAGCGAGAACAACAAATAAACTAAAGAATTATCACTTCATTATAACCTTTGTCACCGAATTTACTTTAAATTGACAGCCTCAACCTTACCTTGACCGGGTGACAAATCCTGCTGTATCTTCCACCAACTGATCCCCTCGGCTAGCAACAGTGAGAAAGGAGGTAGTTCTAAGTTATTAAGGGCACCAGGTCGGAACGTACCCCAGCCGATAGACAAACAACCTCGTCTGTATCCCCGAGTCAACGTGATTGGGCCGAGGGCCAAAACAAAATAGAAGCTACACTTGACTCACTGGTACGTGAACGTAGAAATCTTAAAATAATTTAACGTTTAATAGCAGATGTATCAACGATACATATGTGTCAAAAAAAATAAGTATTAATTGGAAGTCATCTGCTTAAATAAATAAATCTAAATCTTTGTGATAAGTATCCGGTATTTACTTCTAATTAAGTGTACAGTTTGTACCTGTCAACATAACCATGCAATCAGCCGAAATTCGCTCTCCGATAAGGCATGCAATAACCGTTCAAGAAAAATAAATAATGGTACACTTCAAAACTCACGACTTTGCTGTCAGGATGCAACTACGTTCATCTGTCAGTCGGAGTCGCGGAGTGAAGTTGGCACTCACGACGCCATCTGTGGGTTGTTTCCAACCCCGATGATCTGGTTCAAAGCGGATTCGCAAGGTACGTCGCAGGAACGCTTGAACTGGGTTCATCGCAGCGAAAGCGAACACCTAGTACTACAACTTGTTCAAAACTGATAACTGAAAGTCGAAGTCGAACTAAAAGCTGAACTGAAAGCCTGAAGAGAAAGAAGGAACGGACCGTTAGCGTCCAAAATGGCGTCAGACAATTTGCTCAATAACTTTACCTGAGATTTATAGTAATCCCAAGCTTGGAATGGGGCTGAAAATACCCCAGTACTCGCTCGTTGGTGTGAATTCTATTCCGACAGGGCCGTTGCTAAATTCTCCTCACTTTAAGAGCAAGAATTTCGTTATCACAAAACCACTCAACTGCACACTAAGAGAGCGTAATGAAGACTGAACAAAGGCACTAACGTAAAACGGAAAGACGCCGAAATTACCACTACGTCATAAGCGGTAGCCAATAGCATGATTATGACACCAAGAGTTTTGAATAAAAGAACCAATATCAAAGCGAGAATTCAAATAGACGTTTCCGGCGCAGCTTACAGTGTTGTCGGATGTTCGGACAAGATATACATACAAGTGACGTTGCCAGCTCGCTACAAATGCGTCGCGAACTCGCTGAGATGAAATTTAACTGTAACACCTTCCCTCCTGTATTTTTGCGTGTTCGTTCTCTGTTTCTTCTTCTTCGTCATTCTGCTTCTACTCTATCTCTATTTCACTCTTTTCAACTTCAACTTTTATAATACGTGGATTTTTTTCCTCCTCACAACAAAAATTGCAAGTGCAACAATGACGTAAATCAATTGAATTACATTTCCATTTTCTGTTTCCTCGTCGTCTTCATCATCCCTCTTTTTTCTTCTTTCACGCTAACCTCCTCTGCTTCCATCTTCTTCTCTTCTCATCCTTCTAAAACATTTTGTACCGATTGTAACACTTCGTGTTTTGCAACGAACACGTCTTTCTTTCTTCACTCTATTGAAAATAAAATGACAAAAGACTGTTCTATGGTACCAATGTATCTGCTTGATTGATTTTTGTTGAATTGAATTGTTAGTGTCAAAATAAACGATTTTTCTCGATTTCTTTAAAATTCTGTTCACCATATGAAAGGGCAGAAGCTAAAAACTACAAGAGGACAATTTTTTGGCATGTTTTTTGATTGTACCCAGAGGCCGCCATTACCTTTCTTATAATACAAACAAAAGCATAAGTATAAGGAAGATGAAAAGTATTAAATTTTTGGGACTGCTTTTGACAGACAATTCTGACTTAACTTCGCCTATTAATTATAATATAAACTTCTTTGACTTGGAAGAAGAAATGTTTGCGTATAAAACGAGACCAAATATGGTAGATAAAATTTATATTTAAAGAAAATGGAAAAATTAGGTAGACAAACAGGTGAAGGTGTGACGAATGAAGATTTGGCTGTGGACTTTAGAAGAAAATTAGAAGTGTATGGTTAGCTTCACTTTCTACGAGAAAGAAATAGTATTAACACTAAGTACAAGATTATACATCTTACTGATGCGCATCTCTTGGGATGGCTTCCACGTTAAAATATTCCAAAGTACGTATTTTGCTTTAAATAGAAATATTAAAATCTTCAAACTTGTATGATTGGTTATAAACGAAATTTATCTGCGACATGTCAAGGATAAAAGTACAAATCTTTCTTGTACTCCGTCAGCTGTAGTAACCCTTGACAATGTACCCTCCATTTAACAGTATCAGACACCCTAGATAATAATGGAACACTTATCAGTCACTTAGCAATAACAATACTTACATCTCTGATTACTGAGCGAGCTAGAGGATTCGCCTCGTCAAAAATCCAGATCTCTTATTAATAAGGGAGGGCGGTCTTCTTTCGGCACAAGTTTCCGAATTACACCTTGCCGGCGATCGATATAAACATCTGGGGGCAAATTACAAATCTGCGAAGTGCTTTTATCTCCGTGCATTAGATATTACTTAATTTGCCGCGAGGGCGCACCGTTATCAAGGGAATTAGCTCGGGAAAGGTGAGGATTTCGCAGCATTAACTTAACCAGAGCATCACCGGGCATTATACTAATACTTTTCTTTTAATGAAAGTAATTCTTCAACTTCAAGCATCAACTTTGAATACCAAATTAAATTGTTTCAGAATTAAAATCAAATATAAGAAAATCATATCATCAGGGCAGTCATGTGCCACAGTCATGTGTCTTTCTCCAACATCTTTCACTCGTTCGTTCACAAATTGTATTCCAATTTTTTAAGTCATTACTAGTTATAGTTAGTCATTATAGTTAACAGCCCCTCATCATAACGCTACAGTTTAGGGAACTACAAAATATTTTTGCAGTAACTAATAATAAATCGCGCACATCTTTGTAGCAAGAAATTAGAATTAAGTGAAATTACAACTCGGAGTTCACTTGATTTTAAAACTTCTGAACTTTGTGGTCAAATGGTGGCAGATTGTGGGAGTAACGGTAACGTACGAAATTGCATTTATCTGCAATAGCTTTAATTAGGTACATGAGGTTAGGTTTGTCGTGAAAAGAAGCTTAACAAAGTTCTCCAGAGAGAGAAAGAAAGCTTGCTGAACAACATTAAAACAGTTTCACATTAGTCGACCGCTTTTAACAATGAATTTACTGAATCTTCATTAAAAAGGGTTAAACTTAGACTTAACTTTATTCTGCACCCTTTTATTGCAATTCTTTAAGAAGTTTTAATAAAATTTACCGAAAAGAAGATATAGGAACTGCCGAACAAACTTGTAGAACGAACTGTGCAATTCGATTATCTTCATAACTAGAGAGAGGAATTTTTACGAAATAATGAAAGCATGCATAATCGGCCAGCTGACTCGAGGAAGCGCTATCGTAAGATTCATTATGTGTCCGTACATGGTCCACTGTAGCGAATGCAAGCGCTAATGCGTAACGCTTTATCGAGTCAGCCAACCGACAAAGCGTGCTTTCGTCATTCCGTAAAAATTCCTCTCTCTGTTCATAACTTATGTACAGGAAAGATACTATAGGTAAAAAACATTACTGTCAGATGAGAACCAACACCGAAAACGTTTAAAAACAAAGCGGACTGGACATGTGAATACATTTATGCAAGACGCTATAGTTATAATCATTCCAGTTGCATTTTGTGATTATTAAACACAAAGGAAATTTTAAAAAATCCATATAATAATAATAATAATAATATGTCTTTATTTTCCGCCAAGAATATACAATACATGTAATAAAAACAGTACCTACGTATTGTGAGGGAAAATCAAAAGACGGAGTTCAGAATGATGGCTGCAGCAACCTGCAGTCATCTTCTGCTCTTCCACTCATACCTTTATATTCTAAACATAACAAATAAAAAGAAAGGATTACCATTCAGTGATATTAAGAACATCCGAAATGAAATATTTGAGAAGATAGAACAAATCACTAGTCAAAATAGTAAACAAAGAAATACGAGACGTATTAAACGTAACATGTGTTCAGTTAATAATCAGGTAGCATTACCTGTGGAAATATTTTGTTTTGGAAAACGTATGTCGCAGAATAACATAAATCATAAATCAATGCACCAATATCATGAGGTAAGGATAGAGCGTCTATACGTAACAATATGTGACACGTTCCTACAGAAAGCTCAATCTCTTGTGATAATTGGCGCATAGAGATGTGAGAAGTACTTTTCATTATGTCTTGCAGTTTCGATAATCTCAGCAGTACATTTTCGAGGTTGGTCTGTTGTTTTTCTTCAGAAAAGGCTTCTAGTTTCACAAAACAACTGTACATACACAACAATGCAAGTTGTCTACAAGTTGCTACCTACCTGAAGGCCAGCAAATTGTGCGAGTGACTTTGACGTTTCTCCAGCACCGCTCGGCTAAGCTCCTGGAGATGGGAGGGTTTGACGAAACCCCAAAGCAAAAGGTGGACAAGGTGAATAAAATAAAAATCACCAGTTGAGCACACTCGTTTTTATTTAAAATGCTCAAAATTTGGTGAAGATAAACAGGTGATCAAATTACAAAATTTAGTATGACCCAGGCGAGGTCCAGTGAAACGAACACGAGAAGTGATTAATTAAATTTTGATATCAAGCAAACAATCAGATTAGAAACAAGCCGATAAGCAGATCTGCCTTTCGTTTACATTATGCCTTAAAGTAAATAAAGACAGAAAATTAATAACAACGTTAACGTGAGTCGAAATAACCAGGAATAAAATAACGCCGCGTTAAAGTCAGTCGTCAAAATAAGTCAACGTAAATAATTAAAATAATTCCGACCTGGTCCCCAAAAATCCAGCGTAATGACAGACAGCTGTCAACAGTGTCGGAGCGCCCTCCCACGGTGGTTAGCGCCGTCAATGCCGTAATTGGCCGAAGCGGTTATGTCACAAAGTGGCGTCGTATGCGCAGGTCAAGTCACGGTCGGAGGGTGGGCCGGTTTGCTAGGGCTTCGAATTATTTCAAACGCCGAACTCCAGCCTTTTCTTTCACCCCCAAGGGTTATTAGGGTTTTAGTAGACGGGTAAAACTACCACCGGCAGCCTGATAGAAGAAAGATGCGCGTTACGAAATAGCACGATCATGGCCGATAGAACCTACCTGTGCTTTATTCCAAAAACAGGCTTTGAACGAGCTTGAACTTTTCTCAGTGTACGTTTTCACAAATCTCGGAGTAATTCCGTTTCCGCCTTCCTTCACAGAATCACGTGAAAGGGAGCACATAAAAATCGTAGACACAAATAAACTAGACGTACGCTAAAAGCCCTGGAGGCAAACTGAATGCGAGCGGAACGCCGCGTTCTCCAGAACCATTAGTTGAGCAGGGGTTGTTACGACTGAAACCAGTTTTTAACCGGGCGACAGAGTGAAATGGAGAGATACTGTAGGACTAAATAAGAGCATGTAATTTTGTGGCGTAATATTGAGAAATATTGTGACTAGGATGAGAAGACCACCAAAGATGTACAGCTGAAAATCAGTCGAGCGTAACATAAACATCTGCACCTGCAAATCCCAATGCAAATGTCAAAGCGTATGATTCATTCGTGTGCCGTGTGCAAATCTAAATGTCAAGGTATATGACTCATCTGCGTGCATACATCTGAAGACAAAAGTCGAGCCGTGTGTAAATCCAAAGACAAATGTCAAGGCAACAATTGACGTAATACCCCGGGAACAAAACCTCTATAAAAAGGCGACAAATCGAACGTTAGCGGCATAATTAGTGTACCATCTAGTCTGTTTGTCAGTAAGTGCCCAAAATAAGATGTGAGTATTTGTAGTTGTAATTAATTGTTGTTAATAAATGTTTTGTTATACTGAGCTACGATCCTTATTTCATGTTACTTAAATTATTACCTTAACAATATGGCAAAAGTCACGTAGGCCAAGCGTGGCCGTTAGATTCTCACGCTAATACAGGGCGTTCGGCAAAAATTATGAATAACGCAAATGGATTTTTCAACCGTAAGTAAAGTGTTTGTAGTCAATAATAAACTTTTACAAGCAGTTTCGTACTCAGTATACCCATGCCCCATCAATTTTTGAACTGTTACGAAAATAACTTTCAATCACAAACTGCTCTAGTGTAAATACCAATTTGTAATGCAATAAATGTAAAGTAAATGGGTCCTGAAAATAACTTATTTTTGTATAAAACCAACAAACACGAGAACACTTACTCGACAGTTGGCAAGACAAATGACACTAGTGACAATTTTGTTCGCGTCTAGCTTAAGCTAAGACGGGCCTTTGCGAAAACAAAATATTTCCATAGCCAATGGTACCGGTATATTAAATGAACACATGATAGAACCTTTGGAAGGTAATTTTGGAGGACACTAACAAAAGTAGATTAAATACATTAACAGAATAGGCAAAATGAAAATCTCGAAGGACATACCTATGAAAATACAAAAGAGGGGCAGTGTGAATCGGTCCTTAGAAAGTCAGTGAGTGAGTGGGTGTCAGTGTCCTAGGGTAATAATGGAGTCCGAGTTTTGTTGACTTTACTTCAAGTTTTAAATTGAAGTAGAAGAAATAAATTATACTACGAATTCAAGACTAAATAAATGAATTTTGAATAATTTATTGTAGCTATATTGTGCATTTTGCAATGTTCATTGCATTTTATTGTATACACATAAATATATAAATTTATTGTGTACATTTAGGTTTCCACTCATTGACTTGCACAAAAATCGCATGAAATTGAATATATGCTTCGATTTGATATGATTTCGAAATTGAATACTTGCTTCCTATGCCTTCTCGTTTATCGCAACGAAGCAATAATAACGTGACGGCACTTAATGTACTGAAAAATGCAGAGGTACATGTATGTACAGAAAAAAAATCAATTATTATATGTTTCAGTGCCTACTATTTTAATGCAATATTTACGTTGGACGTGAATTTATTCGAGTATTAATAACAGTGTTTGGCTGAATGTTATTTTAACTGAATTTTGTAAATGTATTTCTAGCCCAGTGGCTTGAAATTCGGTTTATAATTTTGTTAGCAAATAACGATTGAATAATTTTTGTTTCAATTAATTTTCATCGGTCACACTCGAACCAAGTACTAAAAGTTAATTTGTTATTGTTTCCAATAACTTCGTCCGGTCGAGAGCTCTGCTCCACCTAAACAAATAACTTTCGTATAACTCAGCAAATTATAAAACTGAGTTACATCGACCTCATTTTCAAAAAATCACTATTGTAGCTTATCATACTTAAAAAATAATTTTAAAAAAGTATTTATTTTGTTGTGTATAATTTAATGTCGGTAGACAATTATGAAAAGAGAAAAGTACAATAATAACAAATTTATAAAGTGATGTTTCTCGATTTCTTTTCAATTATTAATCTTCTAAGCGTTAATTTATTTCTTAAGTAACAATTATTTCTTCCTGAGAAAATAATAGAATGACAAATAAATGAGGTAATATTAATATGGTGTGTCAGAGTAGATGAGCTTAAAGTCGTTGTCAAGGTAAAGCTTCCACCGTCGGCTTTACATTTTAATCCATCCCTTAAAACAAAAGTTACTAATTTCCGATTTCATTATTTCCATCCACACCTATGTAAACACGAACAAAATTAATCGAGTTTGTGCTGCCCTAGTCCTATCTATAATTCTGTAATCACTTCTGTTTATGGAATCACTTCAGAGTCGAACTTTAAAGGTTTCAA
The DNA here is from genome assembly GCA_958336345.1 of Dorcus parallelipipedus. Taxonomy (NCBI): domain Eukaryota; kingdom Metazoa; phylum Arthropoda; class Insecta; order Coleoptera; family Lucanidae; genus Dorcus; species Dorcus parallelipipedus. Next base: position 17,110,881 of record OY284476.1, on the reverse strand, counting down.
GCGCCCAGCTAATTCATTAGTACTGCAAGGGCTTCGCATCATTCCCTAATTATCTCACAAGTTTAATTGATACTTTGCCTTAACATAACCAATTAAATTATTTATTGTCGGACACGAGACACTAAGCGGTTGAAGGATAAACCTCTGGTTGTTTGCACAAGAAAAAAAGAGTGGGTACACGTAAAAAAAAAGCATAATTTGTCTTGTTGACAAAGGACATCGTTTTCAGCGATGCGTTGCCCGGAGGGTCAAACATTAACAGTGGCAGCTGCCCTTGAGTGTTTACTAACCCACCCGATGCTGTTCTCCAATTAGAATCAAGTTGCCGTGAAATTTTGGCGTGCCGTAAAGGTAAATACATTTTGTTACTTAACAAATTCACCAGTAATGCCCGGTATCGAATGTCGGAGGGCCGCTAAATCAACAAGTTTCACTTCAAGGCACTTTAAACTTTTCTTCCGGTGATTTTTTTATTAGGACGGAACATTAAACAGCACAAGTTCGTTTCGTTACAACCATTTCGTTTAGAAAATGAAAATAGTGAAGATTATGATTTACGTAAATACATGAATTATTATTAATTAAAGGGTTGCTCCGTTCAATTATTTTAATTTAAAGAACGTTACACATCTTGACTTATCTAAATAATTTAGATTATTACAGCAACTTTTTTTTATTGAATACATGGTGTACATAAATACTTATTACTGGAATTCAATTTTCTTTCATTTACGATGATAATACACAGGGCATTCCATTATAAAAAAATGTATGCTTCACGTTCAATTATTTTTCTGTTTTCATAGTTGTAATCAGCAATCAGTAAAATAAGACAATCAAATTTGATCGGCTCTGTAGTTCCAAAAATGAGAAAGTTAGCAATAGTGTTGATTTACTTTGAAACACGGTGTATACTAAACCCGATCAAACTACTCATAACAAAACTAAGAAGACCCGACTGTGCTCGTACAATGCCAGTTTAAATTTAAACTGGAACTTAAACTCATAGTAAAGATTACTTCAATAATAATTGCTGTTAAGGGTCTCAGCTTTGGCTTAAAGTTGAATTGGAATTGTACAATTGGGCTTACACCAGTGTATCAGAGATACGCTCCATACACCAAAAAAAGGTGATAAATCGACCAAAGTACTTGAGACAATCCCCAATGAACAAATGATTATACTTTTCGAAGAAGTCAAACTTCTTTTTCTGACCCACTGCATAGGTACTGCATTTAGAAGAGACAATAGCGAGTTTGTAAGTGGGATCCTCGATATCTCCCAATCGACGGCTCATTTTATTATTTACTATTTTCGTTGACGATTTCTCGGGTTATGTAAACACCATGCAGTATGCAGACGAAACCTTGACGACAAACGATGCCAATATTGTTGACGCATTATTGAAACCCCGAAAAATAACACGTGTAAGAAATCGAGCCTTTCGTAATTATTAAGCTTAGTACGTAAGTTAAATTGAATACAACGCGACCGCGGAAAATTCGCCCACCTAAAGATTACGTAAATAAGCATAATAGAGGCTCGCTTTACCAAAAGCCTTGGCCGAGATGAGACATAATTGACATTAGCAAATTCGAAGAATTATGACTCATAGAGAAATTGGCACACGTGGAAAACTATGTAATCAAAATGACCTTTGCAAAAACAATATAAAAAGCCTTGGCGTGGCAAGAGAGTTCAGACAGCTAGTGCCCATCTTGTAGAGTGCATCTCCACAAGCCCGCACTGAGAAAAATAATTTGTTAAAAATTACAAAAATACTTATGGAAATTAAATTGTAATGCTTCTGTTTACAAATTGTGGTAAACTCTCGTGTAATTTGTGGTATCCATCATGCTGATCGTTTTATAAATGAATTGTTAGACTAAACAACATACATGTGAAGTAGATTACTAAATACTGCAGGATTTCACAACATGTAACATTGCATTATTTTTGTAGGAATTTTTACAAATCGTAACTAAAATATTCACTCACGTCTGTTTACCGTGTGTCAATAATATAATTAATGCATAAATATATTGGACATTTAAGTAGCGACATCTTTCGATCGCTTGTTGACCTGATATTGCAGTAGGATTGACAAATATAAATATATTGCAATTAACTGAGCAATTTCGGGCAATAAACTATTAGAAATGAAATCACCAACTATTAAAATAAATGTATTTTTAAATAGCAATGTTTTGTTATAAATCACAAACCTCTTTCAAATAAAATTGTAAGCGTGTGAAATATAAATTGTAGCAATCCCTCACACAAGTTTCATTATAGTGCTACAAAATTGTGTGATTTCAAACCTCTCATCGACACTTTAGACCGTTCGTCACATAAAGTCGGAAAATATCGGCAAGTTTATACAAATTGAATCGAAATAAATATAATATGAAGAATAATTCTCAAACTTTCTACTAAAAGGAAACCTTCAAATATTATTTGGTTAAATATCACCAGAAAATGTTTGTACTTTATTAAAAAACTTTTATGAAATAATCAAAAAACTATAAAATTTATTCCAAATACTTTAGTACAAATTTAAGGAACTTTTTCCTATAGGAAAATCTTGTGTTATTAGAATATAGTAGTAGTTGTATTTACAATTTGTTGCAAATTATGTTACAATTTTTTAAATTTAGTTACAAATTTATTGTCACATTTTGTAGCATTTTGAATTACTTATTGCACTTGGTACTGTCAAAAAGTGTAGAAGAGGATATGAAAAAGTACAACTAATAGTTCTGCACAAATGTGAAGAATTTTTTTCTATACATTGTCACTGGAGCTATTTTAGACGCAAATTGTAGTATATTGTTCTAGAATTGTAGTATTCATTTCTCTGTGCGAGGGCGAAATCGACATTTACAGAATCTCTTAGTGCGTGGCTGATCTCGAAAAAAGTTCATCTCTCTCTGTATCTAAGGTTCCGTGGTTGGGTAAGAAAGTATTAATTGATTTTACCATTTGTGGCTGTTTTTAGAAACTAACATTTGCTTATTTTAATTATGAAATGCGCTGTTTTTCTCGTTATAACATTATTTTGAACTTGTTTCATATTGTCTCGTATATCGTTCTGAAGTAATCTGTAATTGCATTTAAATTTTTACATTTGTCTAAGTTTGTGATCTATAGTAATTTGACTAGAGTGTTGTATGTACCATTGCGAGATAAATATTTGGTACGGCAGATTTTCCCTATTTAAATAGGACTTTCCAGCTTATGTGATTTCGTACTAAAAATATAAAATTATTATAAAACTATGCATGGTAGACTATCTCGAACGACTTGAAAAGTAGTGTTATAGTCATCTGTATGCACAAGTATTCATTGTCTTAACCATGAGTGACCCCAGTATACGTAAGAAACGTGCAACTGAAATAACGTTTAATTAATCTGTACGAGATATATGATTTTGGACAGCTTTTTAGTGAAATATTTGTACGGGTGTCTCATTTTAGGTTTGAGTCGATCCATACACTAAAATTATTTTGTGTTAATGACATCGGGCACTTTTTGAGCACGGTCTTCACGACGCGACTGGTTTGTTAAGAATAAAAAAATTGTGTAGTTAATGACAATGACATGCTCAGATTACCGGCGCTGCAGTCGTTATGTTATCTGCTCGTTGTATTTGGCGGTTAGGCCAGTTGTCCTCCAGGACTTCTTACTAGAGCGAAAGCTCTGATAACAATTTGTATTCATTACATGTAACTTTTCAGGGCTGTTGTACTGCTACCCTGAAAGAAGCTAAGATTTGGGAATATTGTAATGGAGTTACTTATTTGCTTAATCTGAAAGATTCAATGTAAATCTTTTTCTAGTTTTTTCCATGTAGCTTCGTCTCTTTCCATTCGACTCCTCTTTCTGCTGTTCTTCTTACTTTTTCCTTCAACATTTGTCTTGGTCTCTCTCTTTTCTACTTCTTATTTTTCTGCCTTCAGAACTTTTTTGCCATGCATTCATCATTCATTCTTTTTAATGGTCCATTCATCTCTACTCTCGCTTCAATTTATGCATATCTTTGTGTTTCAATTTAATGCTATTAAGGTTTATTTCATTACAAAGTAATTAAGTTAAAAAATGCACAGAAATACAAAAATCAAATTTAAGTACAAATTAATACATACATACAATACCAAAAGTTGGTAGTATAGTATTGTCTCGAATAGTAGAAGTAGTATAGTAAAAAGTTGAAATCTCATATATTATTATTTAGGAATTCCGCAACCGAATAGAAGTGTTCCATAAGATGAGCTTTTAGATGAGTTTTCAACGCGGTTAAGGTACTCTCCTTCCACTTCTTTGGAATTTTGTTGAATAGGTTAATTCCAACGGATAGGGAGTCCGTTGTAACAAGTCGGTGAAAGGGAACTATTTCTGATGTTACGGTTGTGTGTATCGAACCTGGAATTGTATTCATCAATGTGTTTTTTGACATGGAGTATATGCTCCATAATGTACAAGGAAGGTATTGTTAGTATGGAATATTTCTTAAATAAAAGTTTACAACTGATCCAAGGTGAAACCCCTTCTAATGCTCGCAATGCCCGTTTTTGGAGTAGAAAGATAGACTTCATACCTGCTGAGTGTCCCCACAGGAGAATTCCATAGGATGCTGTTGATTGAAAAAAGGAAAAGTACTGTTCTTGCTGCACTTGTGTTGATAATTTGCTTAATGCGTCTGATTACATAGATACCGGTAGATAACTTCTTCGACATCTCGTTGTGTGAACTTTCCAATTTAGCTTAGAATCCAGGTGGAACCCCAGGAACTTTGAATTCTCTTTCAAATTTTTCACTCTGCTTGTGGAGAAGTGAACTGTAGTTGTTTTACTTTTATTTACGTGCAGTTTATTTACGGCAAACCAGGTTTCTGCGTCAGTTTTAGCTTGATTATGTAGTTCATTCAAAAGATTTTCGTTTCCGGCTGCAGTGATAAAAGTTGTGTCATCAGTGTAAAGGATGGATTAGCATTTTAAATTTTTGGGAAGATCGTTTATGAATAATAGAAAGAATAAAGGTCCCAACAGGGAGTCCTGTGCTATTCCACGTTTAACATTCATGGGATCGCTCTGTTCACCTTTGTGATAGATTACTTCTTTAGGATCAGTTAAATAAGAGCTTATAAGATCAAGTGTTATCCCTCTGATGCCATAATGCGCAATTTTGTATAAAAATAGTTCGTGACTCATGCAGTCGAACGCTTTGGATAAGTCACAAAACTGTATCATACATTCTTCATGATTTTCGAAAGATTTGTAGATGCAGGAGAGTAAGGAGATGCCAGCGTCTGTAGTACTTTTATTTTTCGATTAGGACATTTTTCTCGAGGAAACTCGTCATTTGTTGCAAAATTACAGATTCCATGATCTTCGAGAAGATAGGTAATACCGTTATGGGTCTAAAATTGTTGGGGTCACTGGTGTTTCCTTTCTTATGCACCAGAATTACTTAAGCATTTTCATTTTGCTTGAAGTTTTTCCATTTGTTGGACAGCTGTTAAGGATATCAGCCAGAGGAGTGCTAATATTTTTCGCCACGAATTTCACAGTTCTTACATCTAAGCTGAAAAAATCGGTAGAATTTTTTGATTTTAGAAAGTCGATATGCTTCTCAATGTCATTTGGTGATGCCGGGGATAAATACATCGAATTCTCGTTCACCGGGCGCTTAGCTAATAGCTCTTCTCGGAAAGCTTAGACATATAATAATAATAATAATAATAAGATCTTTATTCTCAAAATGAAATGAAATATACAGAATGTATGTTAACAAAAAGACAAGAGGCGAAGTTCAGCTAAATGCTGTTCTTACACTTAACCTCTAAATTAACTAAAACTAACGCTGAATTTCACAAACATCACCATCATATGGTATTTATTAAATCCTCAGTGATGCTACCGAGAAAATCCTTAAATTCTGCTGCTGATGGAGAATTCTCGTTAGAAGAACTGACTTTCCTAGAAGTTTTTCTGTTAATTATATGCCACAAAGCTTTTTGCTTATTATCGTATATATTCATATTTACTAATATTAATTTTTTTTTAATCCTGAGATGTAATTAAAATTCTTCCGTCGTTTCCCATATATTCCTCTCCCGCTTTTCCTTAGCTTATTCTTTTATTATTCCTCCCCACTCCCCTCTGTGTTTCGATCAGTGATTCCCAAAGTGGTTGCTATGGGCTCCCATAGGAACAAGATGTTTTATTTATATTTTATTGTTATGTGACCATTCACCATTCAAGACATCAAAGTTAAATTTGTAATTTTGCTATTATGCAATTGGGGGTTCATGGTCAGGTTTTTGCTATGAGGAGGGGTCCATGTGCATAATAAATTTGGGAACCACTGATTTAGATCACCAATAATAAAAACACGTTTACTTTCCATTAATTTGATTTCGTACTTCCTAGGATTAGATTTGTAAGTATGTAGGTAACGTACTTTTAGTAAGTACGTGATTTACAATCAAAAGTACACTCAATAGAGACAGTTAACATAAAGAGAAAATAGATATTGTCGCGTTAAAAAAAAATTATGGATATTGTACGGATATATTTATGGCAACAAACTACGGAAGTGTCTTTTATTTAATTTTATTTTAATTTAATCTTACTTAGTCCTTTTGAATTATATTTAATCTATCCTGAATTACTTAACGTTAATCACTTAATTTTATACTTTATAGTTCTAAACTCATTTACTTAACTTAGGGGAGGGTCTGGCCCTAGACGCCAGCCCTGGCTCGTAGAGTCACTCGGTTGACTATCTGACTATTACAGAACTTGAGTGCTGCATGATCAATCGCCGAAGCATGAACCCACAATTATTTCAGTATTATGTCTTTGTTAACGGTGAATGAGAAAAAAGACGGAGTTATGATTCATAAGTCTGTTGATGCAACACCAGACAATGACGCAACGGTCTTCTCTTGTGAATAATATAGTATCTATGCTACCTGCGGGTTGGTCTCTTATCTTTTATACATTTCAAAATCTACGTCACAAGCGGTTCTTTTGTACTGGTGACTGGGGTTCGGTCCAAGGTGCAAAGTTCCCAAGGTGTCAGCATCAATTAACCCTTAACAAATTTGTTTCTTACAAACGTTCTAATTGGCACATGTAAACATACACGCTTACATTTCGCAGAGCTTACATAAGTGAAATGCGAGCATGTGTAACGCGGCTGTCCTACTAAGTGTCAATGGGTGCTGATCCTGCACAATTTTGAAATGCACACAATTGCAATAATTATGAAACTAATTTTAATTTACTTATTTTCCCAGATAATGACATCGTGACAATATTCTGCGGTATAAGTTAGACTATTATAATTTTTAAAAAATTAATGAAATGAAATAAAGTTGGCAGAAAATACCGTACGTTCTATGTTTACTAATTTAGAATTATTTATCGATTACGATATTTAAACGAAAACACAACATGGAAAGATTTATAATTTTAACAAAAATAAAAATAAAATAAAATATTATCAGTCAAAATGTGTCGTAACTTTGAAATGTGTTCTAAATCGCTATTCAATAATTTTTTATTCGAGCGCACGATATAAACAATAAATTAAGCTCAATGCAAAATAATTTTGATAAATAATAACAAATGTTTATGGGGAAGTTAAATGTAATTAAAAGAGTAGATTATCAAAGCGTGGAATCACAATCAATCCATTTATGAAAAACTAAAGTAAGCAAAATGGCAAGCCTAGTTTTATTCTTGTAACTTTCTGAATCGAGTAAGATCTTTAAAATAATAAATGAGAAATAATATAAAATTGCGAGAAAATAGATTTAATTGTAACTGCAATAAAATAGAATTAAATTAGAATTATATTTATTATATTATTTTTAAATAAATAAATATGGGATTTTGCGGTTTGATTATATATTGAATTGAATAAATTATTAAATTATTATTATAAATATTACTCTCGGTTTATGTTAAAAATATAATTAATAAGTACAGTTTCTTATTTCAAAGAAGTGTGTTTGGCCAATTAAATTCGTCATAAAAATAGTTTTAATTCGCATACGGAGGAATTAAAAAAATTTAAACTAATAAGTTAAAGAAATAAAGAAACACTTACTTATTATGTTTTAAGATATCTTGTTCAACTAGCGAGGGAATGAAAACAAAAAGTATCAAAATCGTTAGTGAATTATTTATTGACATAAATATTTCAACAAAACAATATATGTTACGTACATATATACAAAAATTGCATGCATGTAAACATTTTTTTTTTCAATAATCGAGGGAACATTATTTATAAATAGACAAACAAAATTCAACAGAAAATGAATCGAGAAATTCAATTTCATCGACGTCTCGTCTCTCACCTTCTCATACCTACTTCTAGTATATACAAAAACGTCAATCCAACATTATTTATTACGCATTTATTTATTTACAGACAAACAGTAAGTTATTATGTATTTTACATCAAAATTTAAATTGAAAAACCAATAAAAAAAGGGGTTACACTAAAAAAAATGAAAACGTCTGTGGAACAGCGTCCTCACAGAAGAAAAATTTATTCTCATCAAAACCTTTAATAAATTGAAACTAAACTAAAGTGATTGTGATTGTTAAAACATTTATTTAAAGTATTAATTAAGTCAAAATTTACAAATTTACAAAATATGTGACTAGAAACCGGTAGTGTGTAAGTTTTCCAAAATGAAATCTAGGCGACTTCCAGGTCAGAAGAGTCTTCATCGCTGTAGTGCTGTGCTGGTGCTAACAGCCTAGGTTGTTCTACGACCCGACACACATCTTCCTCCTGCATTTTTCTCATCCGCTCCTGCTCCTCCCTTTTTTGCTTCCTCCACTTCGCCCTTCTGTTTTTAAACCACACCTAAAACAAACAAAAGAAGTATAAAAATTAAGCCGTAGATTTACATAAAATATTTGGGGTTACTAAGATGAAACCTTGACGAATAACACACAAATTTACTTAAATAACAGTACATATCTAATAATAATAATAATAATAATAAATTTTATATACAATGTGAGCGTTTGACAAAAGCGAAATATGCATGTAGACATAAATTCTACAAGAAAAGAGGATCTAAGACAGGTTCTTGAGGAAGACCAAACTACTTTTTTAATTTCACTTTTAAAAAGAGTCTTCATTGACAAATGCTTCGAATAAATTCTAATCTGATCTGGATGGACATATAAAGGCAATAAATGAACTTTACTATTCAATAGAATTTATGGCGTCCAATTTCGTCGCCATTGTTTTCCCCCTGGGGGGGATAATTTTTCGAATATTGCGTCGGCCACTTAATGCCTTTCGCAGATAACTTGATCTCTGCGGCGCGTATATATTCCGTAATTACGAGGCGCGAGTCCTTTCCTTTGTTGCGCATTGTTCTTTAAGCGAAATAAAGAGTGAACAAAAGGGCGGCATATTGCACGCCACTCTTGACATGCTAATATAATTATTACATTTATTTGCATCAGAATGCGCGAGTTTAAGGGTTTGTTTTGCGCGAACAATGGCCGCGCGGCGAAGCTTTTTATTGAATTAATGCCGGGTTTTAAGGGTTGATTAAATTCTTTTTCTTCAACGTTTTTCTATTGGATGGGAAGTAATAGGGAAATAATCGACGGTAAATATTCTTGAAGTAAAAGAGGAAAACTAGAACTGAGAACAGAAAAATATGAAAGAAAATTAACAAGATAACTACAGTTCATTTTTTATTATGTACCGATGGATCGATCGATAAGTCAAAGAACTTTTATATAGCCATCTTCTAGCTAACTTCCGTGGCGGGTTTTGCTATGTCTACGTACATATACGATCCGTAATTGGCTTATACACTGCTCAGCAATTGAAGTGGATAATAATTAATTATAATGGTACTGAAATGTACATTCAAAAGTGTTGTTAAATGATCTCTCAATACTATTTTATAACCAATATTTTCTGCAAGATCTTTTATTGCTTTGTGCTGTTATCGCTTTAAGAAAAAAAAGGTAGGAATATGGCTCCAAAATGTTAGCAAGTTAGTGAAACCGAATTGCTTGCACCGAAGTCACTACTCTTATTTTTAACAACATTTCTGTTTATTACCATAGAAATTATGTCGACGCGACGTTTGGAAACAGTGCAACTCAAGTAAAGACGTTTTTGATAATTCGCTCCGAGTAGAAATGTGAGAGAGAACATTTAGAGACTTAGTGCACGTAAGAGTGAGAAAAATAGCGCTCCGATCGAATTAACGAAATCGCCTTAAAAAGTGCGTTGGATCAGTGAAGGTTTGCCACAACAAAAAGTCACTTAGCAACTTAGTTTCCAGCGTACACCGTTGGTGGAGGTCGAGAACCAACCACAGCCCATGCCCAAGACCGTTTGACATTTCTGACTGCAACGAGAAATCGAACATTCACTGCTTCAAGAATTAACAGCTTCAGGCAAGCTACTGGAAGAGTGATTTCTTGTTAAACTGTCAGAAGAAGGATGCATGCAAGAAGACGCGCTACACACCCACGGTTGATGGTGGATCAACGTGCATGCAGATAATGTTGGGCAATAGAACAATATCATTGGAATTTTCAAAACTGAAGGCATTGCCTCTGTACCGACGAATCAGAGGTTTCGTTTGTACACGTGTGACGGTTGGTATGGAGAGAAAGAAGATAACGATATAATGAAAATTTGATGGCATCAACCACTCTTTTTGGGGGAGGATCAGTTTGTGTCTGGGGAGGCAAATGTTTTGATGGCCGTACTGACCTGCTGGTTTTAATTAATGAAACAATTACTGCCATAAGATATCATGACAATGTTATAGAGCCGATAATAGTGCCATTTGCTGCTGCAATAAGTGAAAGATTTGTTTTTATTGATGATAATGCAAGTCATTACCGTGTAAACGATCGGATAGGACTTCCTGGGATTACTAGAATGGAGTGGCCACTCTGCTCATCAGACACGAATTACATTGAGCATGTTTGGGCGGAGATGTCTAGGTAATTTAACCAGCTCTATTGTCTAGGGCGTTGCAAGCAATTTGGGAAGTCATACTTTAGGACTTTATCAATAATTTGAAGGGTACAGGGGAAAAACCAGTTAAGTCCATTTTTATTGAAATTGCGGTAGTTGCGTCACCTTACTGTAAATTTTTCACTCTTTCTAATGAGTAGATTAATCAGGGGAAGAACCAGACAAGTCACAAAATATAGTCAATCTAAATAATCCCATACACGGGAAAAACAGGCCAAGTCCGAGCGATACAGGTGAAAAACAAGCTAAGTCCGTAAACCTTAATTTTGGTATTAATTGGTATTCGGTTTGACATTCTACCATTACTGACTACGTGCTCATTGTGTTAATACGTTTGTTACAGTAGGTCTGTTCGTATGAATGAATGTTTTGCATTTTACGCAACTGACAAATTGATGATTACTTCGATGGGCGACTCGTTCTGACGGTTCCAAACTAGTTACAAACTGCACTACGAACAGACCTAGTATTATTTTCTATTTTATTTGATTATTACAATATTATTTCAAAACCTGTAATACAGCGGAAATGTGTGATGATCAGGCCCATGATAGAGAAGTACTGGGGGAGAAAAAAACGAAGAAGAGGGCTATACATGGTAGAATCAAAGATGTAAACAAAAAACTACGACTACAAAGTCACGAGATGGGAGTTGAATGTAACTGTAAGCGTTTCAATTGCTCTGTAAAATTCCAGACGAAGCAAAAAAGAAAAACTACGTAATTTTAACAGCTTAGCATCAGTGGATGAAAAAAATTTGTACTTATGTGGCCTAATGAGTCTTGTACCAGTGCAAAGAAGGCGTACCAGGCGAGATGAGGATGAAGCATTGTTCAGGAATTGTGCTGTTTCGTACAAGGTAAGATATTCAAATGGAGACGGAACTGTTGAAGAGAATGTGTGTCGGCAAGAATTCATAGCCCTACATGATATTACAAAAAGCAAAATCGAATACTTGGTACAGTCAATGAGAGAATTGGGCGTTGCTCCGAAAAATAAAAGAGGATCTCATAAAAGCCGTCCAAAAAAATTACTTAATAAAGGACCACATCGCTTCTTTCAACTGACGTGCTAGTCATTAGAGCACTTAATATACTACAAAGACATATCTTACAGTAGAACTAAATTTAAAAATAAATGTTTTCGATGTTTAAAGACATGCATCCTGACTGCTCCGTATCTTATGAAAGCTATAGAACAATTTTCGCAAAAGCTTTCAACATGTCTTTTGGTTATCCACGAAGGGATACATATAGCATCTGTGACACTTTCTTAGCCAATTTGAAATGTTTGCAAAAAGATATCGAAACAGCTAGCGGAAGACAAAAAATAAAACTAGCAGCAGAAATTAAAACCATAACTACGGAAAATATATTGCACAAGAAACGTGCTCAAGAATTTTATATAAGTAAGGCTGCAAGCAAATAGGATATCAGAAAAAAAACTATCTGCATGGATTATGGTAAGAATTTGCCTGTTCCCAACATAGCCACTAATAATGTCTACTATAAAAGGCAGCTCTCAGTATATATGTTCAACATACACATACTTTCGACATCAGAGAGGGTCTTTTACGTCTATCCAGAACACATTGGTAAAAAGGGAAGTAATGATGTTGCCTCGCTATTGAACGATTTCCTCCATAACCACTTGGACTTGCAAGTTGGTAGCCTGGACATATTTTGTGACTCCTGTGGAGGACAAAACAACTTTTTCCATCATGTCATTCATGAACAGAAACGTTTAGATTATGTAAAAGTTACTTTCCCAGTGAGGGGTCATTCTTACATGGAAACAGATAAGAATATGGGTCTCATAAATCTCATCAGATATGAGACTCCTGATGAGTTATGTGACTTGGTGAGCTCTTTTAGAGTTTGTAAGACAAATTGGTACACAAAACCAAAGTATTTTTCGTCAATGGACCAATCACCTCACAACATTATACAAAAAGAAATGCCCAGTCTCAATATGTGGAATCAAAGGATTTGAAATAGTGAAGGAACATCCGAGGATAATCCGATACAGAAATTTTTACAATGCAACTTGGGAGACGGTGGCTATTTATGATAAAAATCTTCGCAGAAGAAGCAACCTGAACGAAAACGAAGAAATTTCTTATGATGGTAAGATACACTGTGTTAATTTATTATGTTGTTTCATAATCATTTTTCTTTGTAGGAGTGATCAACATATCAGTAGAAAAATATGATAATCTACAATGTTTAAAAAAAAATTGTGACCTAACTGCTCAACACTGCACACAATTAAGTGTTAGTTTCACTTTTACCAAGAACTGGTGTCAATTACTTTTTCACTAAAATTATTATCACACTCGTAAAATACATTTTTTCTTAAAAACGTGGGAAAAACTGGCTAAGTATCGCTCATGTTTGTGGTAACCTTGAATTGTGTGAACATTCGCTGCCCTGTGGGTTTGATATTTTTTAACAATATATAAAACATGATACGGTGGTATGTTATCAAACTGCGAGTTCTTAATATCAATTCAGTAGAAAATAGTAATGAATTTTAACCTAAAACGGCCTATCATTATTTGTGACTTCTGGTTTTTCCCCTGTATCCTTCATTTGATAATGAGTCTTCCCAATAGAGTAACAGCATTAAGATGAACCAGGGGTGGGTTTACAGTTCTACACGGTATTAACTTTCTTTAATTCATCAATCAAAGAACTTTGTAAGTTGTTATTTTTCGCCTATTTATACAATATTTTTTCAATTACTACATTGAAGGTCTGTTTCTTTTGATTTCTTTAATTGTATCGTAGCATCCATCAATAAATAAATATGCATCACATGGACCCGCATTTCTTTTTTAAAATTCCTACGTAAAAAAATAAATCATTGTAAATATCCACTTCAGTTGTTGAGCAGTGTAATATAGAAAATGAACTTTATTGCAGAATTTACACTAAATATAATAAAAAAATGTGTAAACTGATTGTGTGAGGAATGAGTAACTTTCAAAAAAACGATTGAGTTTCAACCAACGAACATTCGGTCGAAATTCAAATTCAGCCTTGCGTGGATTTTTCCCCGTTCGGAAACAATCGGGAAAAATAATTTTTATCGCAATGAAAAGTTAAGCGTTTCGATTCGCATTCGGCGAACGGTCGGGAAAAGTGCCCGGCGTATTCTTCCTTTTTTAATGCGAAATAAAAATAAACACTCGCTCGAAGTGTACTTCAATTAAATGGCTGTTCCTGATACAATAACATATTTAATAATCCCCCCATTGTTCCGCCGCGAAAGCGGACTAAACCCGGCCCAACCAATAGCTCATATCATCGCATTAATAAATACAATCACTTCTCTGAAATAATTTGAATGTTTGTTTTAGGTTAGCTGGGTACACAGAGTTGCGCTCGCTTTTAAACTGTATTTGCGCATAAGAGCGACGGCTGAAACAGCGCCGCGACGCACCGTTTCCGTCTCTACATGCAAGTAGTCAAACTCTATAATGTGGGATTACACTTATGTACATATTTTTTTACTAGTGACTTTTCCTGTAGAATTTCCTGTAGAAATGAAATTTGTTCAACATATGTAGATTCAAAACTATAGTCTGTAATAACACCTATTATCCTTCATTCACTATTTGTTATCGGAGTAGACCGAAATTTTAAGTTAGTAGGTTGGCTGTCATGTTAAATTAGCCAAATTTAATTTAGCTCAATGTGAGATACCTAAAATTATAATTTGTTCTATTTTTAAGCAATTTTAAGCTGCATTAAGTGTGAATTAAACAGAAATAGAAACAAATAATAACAATACTTAAATTGGGACAATATTTTGATTAAAGAAATACATGCAGATAATTTTTATGATACCAAAAATACATGATTATAATATTACGAAATTCATTTGCACAAATACATATGCATAAGTACAATAATATTGACGCATTACTCGGACTTTGAACGATGTTAAATTCCTTCTCTTTGCCGGAGCCATTCATAAAGCCTCATGGAAAAAATTCACAGAATATTCTCTAATGCATATGGAACGTGTGTCTCCACTCAAGAAAAAAATCAAATTTACATAGTTCTTATTAGCGGAGAAACGCCAATAGGAACGCGTACAGAGTCGAAAATATCATCCAATGGAATGCTTGGGTTTGTAAATTGTGCGAAATGTTTGTGTTTATTTATTGACGAATAAATATACTCGGACAGGTGCTACGAATAATCAATTATTTTTATTGTTAATAGTGAGCGAATCGGCTTTGAACTACGCAGTTCCTCTATTTAACATAAACAAACTCGGTGAAGGAATATTTGTTAATCTTCAGCCTCTTCCGAGCAAGCACTTAGCTTGGCTAGGACCAATCAAAGATTATTCTGCCCCTCTCTTTGCATTTAATTAAATTGTAGATGATATTTTTACGAGAACTTTCTTTTCTAGAGTCAAGGTTTTAATTTTTGAGAGCTATAAATTAAAAATTTGGAAGAAATTGGATAGGCAGCGGTAGACCAATTTTAAGGCCAGAAGAAAAGAGGATAAAGTAACAACAATAGAAGATCCGTCAGCGTAGATGAAAATTCGACAAGAAATAAACCAATAGTTTTTTCATAATTTTTTTGTATAGATAATTTTTTTTTCTTCAAATGGATAATTAAATTATATTTACTATAGTCGATGATGTACGATATTTAATGATGATTTTATAAAAATCCCTTGGCAAAAGTAAATACGCTCCCTTCGCTAATATTGCGTTCGCCCTTTTGTTCCCGTCCGAATTGAGAATTCGCCATATTATATGGTTCTCGGCAGTCAGATTATTCTATTACCGCGTATCAACAACGGGGAGGGCTAATTTTGTTTAGTCTCAAAACATTTCATTGTTTCAAGTGGATCAAAAATTCAACGGAAGGTTAATTACAGTTACATTGATCGCGTCCCGAGGGTTGTTAGACTGAGACACCGCGACGCCGGGACAAAGAACGAGCGCGTGGCTACGGATCCGGAGCGACGCCGGTGCTTTGCGCCCGTCGAAAAATTACGTGTAGTTTTTTAATCTCTCGGACAAAAATCCACAAATGCCGCACGAGTTCGCAAGGGCCGTCGTATGTAAAATTAATATGACCGAGGGCTGGCAATAACATTCTACGCGCGAGAATTTCTCACTTAGCCCGAATTTGCAATTGTAATGCATACTTTCAACCGCTAAAAACACAAATACATAAATCCTTTAATGTTGAACACTTTTTTTATTCTTATTCTAAGACAAAATTTAAAGCTCTAATTCAAAACACTTGCTTTACACATAAAACTTCTTTAAAAACTTGAAAGTAACAATATTTAACGATTAATAACTACATACAGTCGCACCTCTATAACTCGAACCTCCACAAATCGAAATTTAATAACTGAAATCTCTTTCTTTAACTCGAGATTTCTATAACTGGAAGTAATTTTTCGTTCCCTTGAGATTCGAGTTATGGAGTTTTGACTGTGTATGTATAGATGGGCCAAATTTGACACTTATAATAGGAAACACCTGTTTTTAAAAAAAATTAGACAAAAACTGACCTCGGTTTCTGGAGCTCGATTTTTAGGACAAAATTAATGGTGAAGACCGCATTTCGATATCTGTACCACTTAGGAGCTACAGGGTGTTGACTTCGGTTTCTGGAGCTCGATTTTTAAGACAAAATTAATGGTGAAGACCGCATTTCGATATCTTGTACTACATAGGAGCTACAGGGTGTTTTTTAAAACTCTACATTTCTAGAAATCTAGAAATTTGTTTGTGTTTGGACCAAAATTTTGCATTACTCTTTCACTTATTGATGTTCAGATGAAAAATTATTAGCAAAATCGGAATCTATTATTTTCTGTCACGAGGAAAAAGATAGCAATCATCTTAGGTCACTTTTAACAAATATTATTAATTAATTAATTAACATAACATTGGAAAAGAAAGCCAATAAAATTATTTCTGATTTCAAGAATGTTAATATAATAGATGAAGAGACAGGCTAAATCATTAAGGAACTATTCTTCCTGTTGTCCAAGATATTATGGCTTACCTAAAATTCATAAGCCAACTTTGGCTCTACGTTCTATCATATCTTGGATTAATTCACCTAATAGTAATCAATCAAAATTCATTACTGAACTATTAACTAACGCTTATAGCAAAAGTAATGAATTTTATGTTCAAGATTATTTGAGTTCTCAGAATTTGCTAATAACAGAATAGCCCCAATCAATTATGAAATTATAAATCTAGATGTTGTCTCGCTCTACATACCTTTGAAACTACTCTTGCAAAGTATTGAAAAAAACTGGGAACAATTATCTTTGGTATGCAACTTATCTAAAGAAACGTTACCAACGTAATCAAATTCTTTTTTGATTCCACCTATTTCAAATTGAACAATACTTACTATAAACGAATTCTTCGAACACCTGTGGGTGCAAATACCGTGAGGTTTTCATATCTCTGAACATACATAAATATTCCTATGTTCAGTTTAAAAAAAAAAAAACAAGCAATATTCTAGCAATTTTCAACAAAATAACAATCCTGTCAGTGTCAATTATGAAATGCCATGATTTAAATCTCGAAATCTTAAGGAAATCTTTGTAAGTATAAGATAATTGCTCAGCACATTGTTTAAAATGTGAAGGAGAACATTTCGAACATTTATTACAGTGTCTTTGTAAACAAAATAAATCTTTAAATTACTTTACTAAAATTCGTTTTGTTTCATCATGGGTAGTTGTTATACCCTTGTTAAAAAAAAAACTCATGGTATATCTCCAATTATTGCCCAGAATGTTATGGATGATTTATTAAATGAATGCATACATCGAACAACACGAAATGAAAATGTTTATTGGTTTCTGTTTGGTTTGTTGAATTTAATTTTAGTTTATCTGGTTGAATACTCGAAGGACCGTTAATAGAATAAATAGAACTTGACTTCGAAAATGATCTATATTGAGCATACTGTCTTAACGTTACAAGTGTTTTTAGTACACTGGCGTCTTTTTTATTTCTGTTAAGGGTGACATACCTCAACAACAGGGGTGGGTATGCGGCGGTCATCCACCGACCTTCCAAAGTGGTGGAGAAAGTTGTATCGAACAGAAAATAAACATGATTTTAAGATTAAAAAATCGTATAGAAAAGATCTCTCGCTTCTTCTTGTTGAATACAAACCTTCACAAATTAAAAAAAAATTCTTATAAAAAACAGCTATCCTAATGGAATGCTTAATAAGTTAATTTTCAATACTCGGCAAAGAATCGAACCCCTTTCACACGTTAATAACAATTCACAATTAAACAATGTTAATAAAGTTTTTAGATCCTTAACATTTATACCCAAGTTTACATCTCGACCAATAAAAGCAATCTTTTATTGCACATTGCAACGAAAAATTTATTAACAATTAAGTCCTTATTTACTAAATTTAAAGATCCTCTTAACAAATTCAAACAAATTAATTCTATTTATGTAATTCCATGTTGTTTTTGTGATTCCGTTTATATTGGTCGAACATCAAGAACTCTTCACTCAAGAATAATTCACATAAAAGTGACTTAGACTAAGCTTGTTCATTATCTGAACATGCCAATAAGGAGAACCATCAGATGCAAAATGCAAAAATTTTAAAATTGAACCAACTTTGAGTCAAAGAACTTTTACTCAAATGTGCCACATCTTTTGTTATAATAAAAGTGTTAAAAGCATTTTTCTGAAGCAATGAATTTTCCATGAAAAAGTGCCTTAAAGCAGTTTTTACAGAAATCTATAATTTTCATAAACAAAAAAGTTATAGAGAAGCCGATGTCAGTTTTTGTCTAACTCTTCTAAAAACAGGTGTTTCCTTTTAAAAGTGTCAAATTTGGCCCACCCTGTACATAGGTATAATATTTGTTCTAACATGTTAGTGACATTTAAAAAAATAGTTGTAGTTCCAGCAAATAAATTTTTCATGATAAAATAAACAATAAATAAGACTTAAACTTTTATAAAATATTATTATTTTTATTAAAAAAATTGTATTTTGGGAATTTCAATTAAGGTAACAATAATATTTTGTTTTGTAGAAATGAAATGTAATTTATTTAAAACGATAAAATAAAAATGGTCCACTTGATCAAGAGCCTACATCTGGCTAGAAATGTACAGGGTGGATCAATTTCGATGTCTCTTATGGACATTTCTGTAACTATAAGAGACTAGTAGCCAAGTATCGATCTCTTTTTTAGAGATAAAGTCAATAGTGTAAACAAAAATTGGCCATCTTCTTATGTTTTTAAGTTACAAGCAAAAATTGAAATTTTCGACTTTTCATCAATCGCTCATATCTCGTTTATTTTGACAGATATTAATAAACTGTTTTGACATTATTAGGACTCTTTTTCGAATACAATTCAGTGGTTGAGTTGTACTGATTTCTTTTGCGGTACTTTAATGTGAGATCGCATATTTTAATTTATTTATTAGACGACTCAATTGTCCACAAAAATATATTTACTGAAGATGTGCATCATTTTGTATACCAAATTATCTTTAGATAATAAAAAAATATTTGCCAATTTCTAAAAATTACTCCAAAATAGCATCCAGAGATATCGATTTAATAAAATTAGATGCAATATATATATGCCATGTATGTATGTTCTCACATTTGGATATTGATATGTAAGTAAATACTCGAAATCTTAGTACAGTAAATAAGTAACACTATCTAAAATCAAAAACCAACAAAAATTACTTTCGCTATTTTTCGCTTTCAACATTTTTTTTTCTTTTCTTTGTCCTTAGTTAAATGGTTTTTTTTTAACTTTGATGATAATTTTTATTTCAAAATCTATTTAAATGTTTTTGTACTAAATTTGTAATTTACTTCGTTAACTTTTCAACGTTCGCTATGTCCTGTAAGTAATTAATTTAATAAAGTTTATCTTGGATCAGTTGCCCACATTTTTTACATGATCTTATTTCATCACTTCCATATGCATGTTCATATTTTGCCATTAAATCGGCTCTCTTTGGATTTCAAAATCGGGATTAATATTTTGCAAACGTATTAGAACTAATACGTCTGCAATTTATGGGACGTTCGTTGTCACGAAGGCCTTTTTACAGTTCGCAATTTTCATTGCAGGCAATAAATAATTGCAGCGATTTATATTACACGCACGTGCAGTTTTTTGTATTTTGATCAGCTGTGGCAATTTTCATTGTAATTGCAGAAAACAGCTCTAAAATATTTTTCTTGCATTTTAATGGGGAATCTGAGGAATTTGTTGGTAATTTGTGAAATACCACTTTATAAAAAAATAACATATGTGTCAGACCACTCGTATGCTTGTTGGGACTCTGAATATTCTTGAGCCATTGTTAAAATAACAAAAATACTTCATTACACGCGGGACGCTAGAATAAAATGAAGAATCACGAACGCATTTAAACACGAATAAGCAAACTAGCATACATCAAGCGCGAATTTCGTTGTATCTGTGATTCGCGGAAATGCGCAGCCTTTGATGTTCGTCAACTTACCGCCTCCAAGAGCGAATCACTGCGAACACACGAACCACGTTGTTTACGAATCGATTTTAAACGAATAACTCCCTACACACTATTCACGTATTGTTCACGAATTACGAATCACGAATCGCGAATTCACGCATAGTCCATAGCCACCTTTAAGCGGCTTTAAAGTTTTTTTTTTGTCTGTGGTGGTTGCCCAACGGGGTCCTAAGTCAAAGACTTGTCAGGACCTCAGGAGCGGGAGTGTATTTGAGTGTGTGTAAAGTTTCCATGGCTTTGTTACTTCCAACCTTGTCGCAGTTTAAGGGGAGGCAGTGTCGAATTTTATCCCCAACACTGAAGGGGGCCTGAAGTCGACCACCCCCGAGAAAAATCCCGAGTGCGGTTCGAACCGACGACCATACGATTGTAAGGCCGGTCCTCTTACCACTGGACCGTTCAGGCGTTTTAAGGAAAAAAGTTCTTACATATAACTACAACACCATACAAGTATATATCATATTGTAATGATATAGTTGTCCTTATAAAATTTCTTTTTCTGTTGTCGTAATTTTGAATTTTGAGGTTTGATTCAGGGTTGTGTTTCTTTTAGTAAAGAAAGTCATTTTCAAAAAATTTTTTTGTGAATTTGTGTCTTGTAATTCCTCATAAGTTTAATAAATCGTCTACGATTGTCACTAATCGTCTACAATCTAGCTGTTAATTAGAAATTTTGTTAATTTACAAATTCTTGTTTGTTTGTTTAAATTTCTTTGGTTTGGATAACTCAATTACGATTGTCACGAATCGTTTACAAAAGTATTCCTTAATTGAATATAATTTATTTATTACGTGTTGAAAGTGGCAAAATTTGAATTGTCAAATTTTAGTCTTTCTTTCGACTTTCTAGATAATCTATAATTTGGCAATTTACTTACTGTGACATTTTCCTCTCGTTACTCCTGTTCCTTGTAATAGAAAATGAAAAAGATAGTATAGTTTGAAAATTTATTTTTAAATTAAATTGTAAAAAGTGAACTGTTAAGAATTAATTAAACGTCAAAAATAATCTTTTATAAACTCAAATTGTAATGTAAAAGAACTTTGGAACTATTAAACAATAAAGATATGTGAATTTATAACGAATGTAGATAATTGAGGTCGAATGAGCTTAGAAAGTTTTGATTATTGATGTGATGTTTATAGTTGAGATATTAGAGAATGAATGAAAATTTCGTTTCTAAATGCTTTAATTACAGCTCGTATAAATATTATTCACCATGTTAACCATTTATATGGCAACATCTTAACTTCTTTAGAATCGAATTTTATTTTTATCTCATTTTATTAAACTTCAATCATAATTTTGACGTTCATGAATGTCATCTTAAAAATGTGTAAATTTGTTACGAAACAAGATTTTCTTAAGCTATTCGCAATTTGTAAGTACATCATTTCATACTACACATAATTTTTCACACAATATAACATTTTTATAAATATATACTGGGTGTTATTGAAAGTTGTACAGATATTTTAATTGACGGTAGTACTCTTTAAATAGATGCTAAATACCTAAACTTCCTTTATACAAAAGTTACAATTTATTGTTTTTGTTTGAGAGCCACAATAAATCGTACGCAAAAAATTCCACGGCCCTTACTTAGTGCCCGAATCGAACCAAACTTTCTCACACACAGGTGCCAACCTATGGGGCCTATATCCCAGGAAAATGCGTTTTTTCGAGATATGATTTTTTGCAAATTATGAAATTTGTAAGCATTTTTTCGGAATTTTTTACGGCACCTGGAGGGGTTCGGATCGAATTGAGCTGCACGTCATCGTCATCGGCGCGCCGCTACAGTACCGGACTTCCAGAAAAGAGTTGGGCGACAATAAATTGTGTACCTCTGAAACAGTAACTTTTGTGTAAAGGAAGTTTAGGTATTTACCATCTATTTAAAGAGTACTATCGTCAGTTAAAATATCTTTCAATAACACACTGTATATATCAAGAAAATAACCCCTGAATACATTTTGAGAAACCCGTACTAAATTTTATATTTTCAGATGTTCTCTCAAGAGTTGTTTGTAGTTTACCTCGACGTCCTCTGTTTTCGACATCTTGACCCGAACACGTCGTCCATCTTCAAGATATATTACTCGCCTTTTTCTTTTGTTGCTCGTCTTTTGAATTGCTCAATATCTTGCGGTGAGCGGGTGATTTAATTTAGTTCTAAATTTTTCTAAATATTTACAAAACTCTTTTCAGTTCATACTCCTTTCGAATTCCTGGACCCAAGTCATTTCTTCATCTACAATATGAATCATAACTTCCTCTTCCCCTTGATTTATTCTTTAAAAGAAATTACTTTGATCTACATTTGGTAAGTTTAAATATTTTACTCTCTGAACTTTGTGATAATAATGATTTTTTATTATTTCAGATAGTTTGTTTTAGACGTATACAGAATGTGAATAAAATAAATTTATATGGATTAATGGATAATTTATTTAATATTTTTCTTTCTTGGTTCTCATACATGCATGAGACTTATGGTATTTCAGGTAATATCACAGCAGTATGTATGTCTATTGTCCCATGTATATGAAATAACTTTCGTTATGATATGAAATTTTAAGAAGCTTTTGCATTTAGACTCCTAGCGTTGCTTGTACTCTGTACTGTGTTATATATTTTGGCAATATTCGTTTTGATATACCATTGATCTTTATTCATTCTGTTTACTAAATAAAGACATTTATTATTATTATTATTATTTACTGGTATCATGTTTAAAACAATATTTTTTATCTTTAAGTGATTCTTTTCTTGTGTTTGATATTAGGATTTAAATTTAAAATTTGAATTTTCATATTAATAATTAATAATATATGTTATTGCTATACCTACTCGAATAACATATTCATTATTAAAGCCCGGATTTTTAGGCAATTGCCAAAAAACATAGGCAATTAAGTTTTAAACATTTAGATTACATAATTAAAGCTGGTTCTTGTCCGATGAAAATTGTATCACAAACTCTTTTAAACGGACACTAAATGGCGCATAAACACTTAACGTTTCGCAGTCGTTCGACAGCTTCATTCATATAATTTTCATAAAATGTTCGCCGAATCTTTTTTTGTGAACAGAAGTTATTATTTTATTTTTATATCTTTGTTCAAATTTAAAAATTGTAATTTTTTGCTTCTTCTTTAACTTTATCATCGACCTCTTTTTGCGAGTGGGTAATTCAATTTAAATATTCCTGGTGTGAGTGACTTAATAGTTACGAAAAGAAGATCCTTCGCCAAAATTGATAGTTACGAAAAGAAGATCCTTCGCCAAAAACACCATAGAAAAATAGAAAAGCCCTGAAAGGGAAAGCTGTAAAGTGGTCCTCTGTTACTGAGTCCTCGAATTACTCTAAGATTACTACCTAAGATTAGGTACTGTCTGGATTTTTGACTTAAACGTCGATTTATGGTCTCTATTTAAAGCGTGTTTTTATAATACATTCCTTACGGCGAATCATGTGTTTGGTTCACTTGTACAATTCCATAAGCCCCTAAGAGCCTCTCCCCGATTTCTTAATAAATGACCAGGTAACTAGAATAAGCTTTAATATTATTGTTTTATTATAAAACGACGAAAGAGGAGAAATTATGAAGAGCCTAAATTTTTTAGGCTGCCTAAAAGTGCGCCTATTTCTTAGATATTAACTGGCTATTTGCCTGCCTAATTCAGTCTTTTTAAGTGCCTAAAAATCCGGGCTTTATTCATTATTATTTACACCACAATTCGAGAGTACTTCTTTTCTTATTGTGAATAATTGCAAGTTAAAAGCAGTCGCTTAAAATCATGAATGAAAAATTTATGTATTATCCTGAATATACGCCAGGAGTATAGATTTGACCTGAACTTTCTTATACAGCGATAACAATAATAACAAAGAGTTAGTGAAACGAATTCCATTTTTCAAAATCACCGACAAACATGTTTGATTCAATTGTCAATATTTATGGAAACAAAACAAAGTCTTTGGTATCTATTAACTATATTCTTGGTATCTATTAACTATAGTCTTGGTTATTATGAAATAAATTTGGGCATTGTTCATTATTATCAATCAGAAATTTAAAATGCCCAGATCAAATATATACTCCTCTCGTATGTGCCTAATGATTACTTACCCATAATATTTGCTTGTACCTTTTTGTTCATTAATTGATATCCAAAAAGTGTTTATAAAGTAGGTGTAAGTCTTTATTTTATTTAAATATTTTAAAAATCAAATTGCTACGAAATGAAAACTAAATAGACGCGCAGAAAGACTTTGCGAACTTACTCAAACAAAACGAAAAAACACAGAGCCGAAAGAGTCCCATCTAAATTTAAACTTAAGCACACAAAACCTACCGCAACCGAATTCAATTATTTTCTTAAGTCCGCAAAGAAATCGGCTTCCGAAGGACCGACACGGCAAAGCAATTACTACAAAATTCAAAAGTGTGTAATCCACTTAAGGGAATCGGTGACAGCGGAGAGAGAGAGCATCTAGATGGACCCTGGCTGGTTTTCTCTTGGGAAAAAGCGGAAGCGACGGCCACTTTCCGCTTCCGTATAATCGTGTGTGTCCACAGCTTTGACTTAACTTCCAAGATTTACACTTCTTTTCGCACGGTGTTTACCTTTGTCATCTACAGATTTTATTTCGCTACATATATCTCACGAAGTTTTGTCTTTCTTCATCCCAACAGTAACTACCTCTCATATACATTCTTCTTTTAATAGTTATTTCTATTCTCTTAGATTAATTCTAGTTCTCCTTATAGTAACAGTAGTTACACTACAAAATTTACCTGGACAGTTTTTTTTTTTCAATTTGAAGAAATTTTCTAGATTTTACTCTGGATCTTCAATTTCCACTTATTCTATTTCTATTCTATTTTCTAGAATCTATTTATGATTTATTCTATCCCTGTAATTTAATTTATTTATATACTTATACGTACATATTCAATTATTTATAAATATTTGTTACCTGTTTACTTGAAAACTAATTTAATAATGATATTAATTTTTTTCGCAGTTTCTCTAAAATGGTATACTGCGGAATCTTTATACACGTGTTTTTTTCCATTCTTCTTTTCCAGTTGAAACTTCTTCACTTTCTCTCATGCATTCTTTGAAAAATCTCAATGACACTTTTGATCAAATGCTATTTTTTAATCCTCTCTGACACTTTCACATTTTTCCCAGATTGAGTTTTTTTGCTGTGTTTACTTTCCAATAAATAATCCACTATTACTAAAATGAAAATACTAGAGAGTATTCTTACAGAAAAGAAAAGTTTTAAATTAAAGAGCTTATTCGTATTGTTATCGCTAGACGTAGTAATGTTTGGTTTTTTTTTGTGAAAAAGAAAGTAAGTACTAATTTCTTTTCGTTTTAGAAAATTTAATAGATTTTAGATCTCGAACGTTTCGCGCAGATTGTTGCTTTAATACGGTTAAGTTGCGAAATTGCAGCGTTGGGGCTTCGTGCATTCGCCCGTATCAAATTAACTTTTTAATGAAATCCAAAGAATATTAATGAAGTTGTTTCGCGATTTGCATGTTTCTTAATAAGGTTCTGTCGTAACTTTGCCTCATTAACTCTCGCTCAACTTTGATTATTTTCCGAACGGTTAGTTAATTACAAATTTAGATTTTGCCGGGAACTCGCTCGATTTTCCGCGCGCTTTTATTTAAGATATTTTATTACACGCCCTTAATTACGCCAATTAAAGCCTTGATGAATATTAACTAAATAGAAATTTAATAACATAAAGTCTTAAAACTTCATATTCGAGGGTGTCTCGCTTTAAAATTTCTTTTTTGAATGACGCCCGTAATTTCGGGACAATTAAATTAACGACGCCGACGTTTGGGAGGGTATTGAACGAGAGGAATCACACATGACAATCAGGATAATGATTCCGACTTTGATGTCAAAATCGAACGGCAGGTAACTGTAATCGCCGTGTTAAACACCCCTAACTCTGCTTTAATCAAGGTAATAGGATATACATTTTCATCACTTTCTGATCAATCGTAATTTTGATGCTTTACCATATTTTTAAACTAAACGCGTGCGATATAAATCCTATAAAAAACGAAACACAATCTTTTTTTTTGTTAAAAGTTATTAAAAGAAGTCGGAGGCAATTGCAGAAGATTTGGAGAGAAAATTGGAAAACGTTATCCGAAAGTAGATAGTTATTTGATAAAGTTAGAATCCGTATCCCAGGGCTACGTCGCCATTCTAGACATATCTGATGCTTGAGATTGAATTTTCTCTTTATATGAGATACAAACGAAATTGGAGTTCTTTATTTGATTATATTACAGGCAAGCAGGCAGGTATCCTGCCTTCAGCTCGCGCGAATCGCGTCCTGAATTTTTTATCGGAAAGTTCTCGATCGGTCGGCATTATCCTAAGTAAGGACTGTTATTACAAAGATATTTCCCTCTCGGATGTATCGCAAAAGAAAATACCGACCGTCTTATATTAGAGACATCTGCGTTCTTACATCGAAACTACGTTATTGAAAAAGACTGATTCTTTCAGTGAAGTTTCGATTTGTACAATATCAGCAATATAAAATGATATTAATTTTTTTTGTTTGTACATATTTGTTATTTGTCGAAACATGCATTCAGATAAATCAATAAAAAATTCATTTTTCACTTAAAAATCTTCATATTAAGTACCGCATTTGAAAGACACAAAACGAAGCTATTCGATTTGAGGACTAGTCGTTTTGTGTTGTTTAACGGATGTTCAGTAATATCACAGATTACTTAAGAGATATTTTATTACAGGTCACACACTTAGCTACTTACAATAGACACTTAAATTGGTTGTAGTTGCACAGCATTACCATCTGTCTGTGACCCGTTCAGTAACAATTAAGAGCAAAAGTAGATCCAGGAGAAAAGTTAAAAAAGATTTAAAAGATCTGAAGATTATAAGAATAAAAAGGTGGATATAATTGTACAAGAAAATAAAGAATTGTCGAGGAGTCTAAACTCATCTGAATTGTGAAGCCATAAGAAGAAGAAAAAGAAAATGATCTGTGTTATAAATACCCACATTAGGTCCATTTTTCTATATACGAGTCTACGAAAAATCGAATCCGTAAATTGCTTATGAACCTCAGAGATTACCTGATGAATTTCGAGCTGATTCGCTTAAACCAAGACTCTAACAATGGCAAATTTGTGTAGAGTTAAAAGCCAGTTTAATATCAATTTGGAAATCGAGAGGAAGAAGAAACAAAAACGAGATGGAAGAAGAACTGAAGATTGAAAAATTAAAAGGTGTTGCATAAAGAGGGCGCAGCGTGTACGAAAACTGTTAAAGGAATTTTTTGGCTTCCTTTTTTAGCTTTGCTATCAATTTCAAACGAAGGAAATGGCACGCAATTATTTATGAAAGAATGGTTGTTGTGTGTGGGGAAGAGGCACCATCTTATTTTCAAATTAAACTTTGGTCTAAACTCTTTCGATGGGGCAAATAATTAATTAACGATGATCCAAAGTCCGGGTGACTCGCGGAAGTCTGAGCTGAAGAGATGGTGCGAAAAGTCGAAAATTTGATGTTGCAAGATAGGCATGTTACTGCCAATCAAGTCTGTATATCCGAAACTAGTATTTTGAAAATTTTGCATGACGATTTGGATATGAAGAAGGTGCAAGGTGAATTCCCAGATTGCTCAGGCTTGAGCAAAAAACTGGTCAAAAAGAAATTTTTCAAGAAATTGGAAAGGGATAGAGAATGAGACTTAGATATAGGGGAAGGTTGCCAGGATTGAACCGGTTCCTCAATTAAACCACACCGTTTATCTGGTACACTAATACTTATTGCAGATACCTATTTTTGCTAATGGCAAGTCTATTAGTGTCGGAGTTGAGATATAGAGCTACATATGGCTGCCGTAATCTTTGTTTCATTGGTTATTAAGTAAATGTTTTACCCTTGTCGGTTGTACTATTTTGCTAAATTCCCGAAGAAAATTGCGGCAATACAGGTAATTGTTTATAAATATTATATAGGAGTATGTTTTTTCATATTGCAACTATCTAACTATATTTCGAAGTAGTATCTTGTACAATTCAGAGTAAAAATAATTTCTTGAAAATGATAACCTACAAGGATGTAGAGTTTCCTAGATTGGACCAATCACAGTTTCCTCAATTAGACCGGTCCAATTGAGGAATCAAGACAGTGCAGTCTGGTAAATTGTGCACTATTTTTCCAGGATGCCTAAAACAAAATATTGTCAGTGGACATCCGAAGAATTATGTTTAGCTATTCGTGATTTAAAAAATGGACGTTATGGTTTAAACGAGTGTTCTTGTTTGTCCAATGGAGAAAGAGGCGTAAATATAACTGCCGTTTGCTGTGCCAGTGCAGCTGGACATTTCATACCACCCATGATCATTTTCAAAAGAATGAGAATGGCTCCTGAACTTAAAATAGGTGCTCCAGAAGGAAGTATTATAGACATTTCAGAAAGTGGATATATTGACTCCAATTTGTTTGTCAAATGGCTGGAGTTTTTTATTGCAACTGTTCATCCCAACGTAGAGAAAAAAGTTCTTTTATTGTTAGATGGACATACAACGCATAGCAAGAACTTAAGGGCACTTGAATTAGGTCGTGAGAATGGTGTAATAATGCTACAACTTCCAGGACATACCACGCATCGACTACAACCACTTGATGTTGCTGTTTTTAAGCCACTTGAGACTTTTTATATTCAAGAAATGCAAAAATGGATGAGAACATATCCTAATACTGCCGTATCTATGTTTCAAGTGGCTCAAATTTTTTCTCCATCATACAGACGTGCTGCTACGCTTGAAAATGCTGCAAGCGCTTTCAAAAATACTGGAATTTGGTCAGTAAATAGAGATGTTTTTGGTGAACATGACTTTATCGCTGCGGATAATCTTGCACAAGCTAATGAAGATATCATTTCCGATACTGGTCTTGGTCACTCTGCAGAAGCTGTAAATAACGAACAATCTACTTCCACGGGGGTAAATGAAAATCAACAAGCTCCAATCAAAATTAAGAAGTAAACAAGGCAACAGACGGGGGAGAGGTGCTCAGAAAGCGGTGATTTTAACAAGTAACTCCTATAGAGACGAACTAAGTGCGAGAAAAGGCAAAGCTACCAAATCTAATCCGAAGAAAGGTGCCAAGAAGTTATTGTTTGGAAAAGGAAACAAGTCGACGTCCGCGGATTTGTCCCGTGGTAGTCGTATTAGTAAAAAAAAACATCTGAGTCTTGGTATTGCTTCTTATGTGAAGATGATGAAAAGCTAGATATGATTCAATGTCTAAATTGTAAAAACTGGGTTCATGCTATTTGTGCTAATGTGAGCCCACAAAGAAAAATATATTACTGTCCATCTTGCTTAAATTTGGAGAACAAATAATTACTTTTTTTAATCACACTATTCTTGTAACAAATTATTCCTATTATAGAATACATAGGAAAACTATGTCTTACTTTAATTTTCCTGTCATCTTAATGCTAGTGGCTCAATCCAGGGCACCTATGGTCCAATCGAAGCGACAGGTTTCCAAGATTGGACCAGTGATAAGGGTCTGTTAGAAAATTTATATCACTTTTTCTATTAAATATATATATTTACTTTAAGCTAAGCTAGGTGTCAGAAATGCTTAACTATATTACTGCAATTTTAGTTACATAGAAAGATTAGCAGAAACTTTGAAAAAAAAATTTAACGTAAAAATCGGTTCAATCCTGGCAACCTTCCCCTACCACTGAGATCCTCCCACTTAACAAGAATCCATGCAGTGGGTTTATAAAGACTATCTACCACCAAAAAAAAAGCCAAAGCGCAATTTTTTGGAAAAAAACTGACGGAAATATTTTTCTGGGATGCTGAAGGAATCTTCCTTATTGAGTATAGGCTGAGAGGATCTAACATAAAGAGACACGATTCAAAATTTAAAAACTGCTCTGAAGGAAAAGCGTCCACATTCTTATGCGCAAGAAGAACTTGTTGCTGTACGACAATTGTCGGATTCCCAAATCAAACAAAATCCAGCAGAAAATCAATGACCATGTGCATTATTGATATGTCCAACCTAATTTTTGTAAATTAACAAATGATCAATAAAGAATGAAATCAAAATGCAATAAATATGGGGTCATAGAGTTAAGGCATCCACCTGAACTAGCTCCGTCAGCTTTTTATTCAAAAGCTTAAAAAAGCATCTCGGAGGAAAAGTTGTGCAACTGAAGCACTTAAAGAAGCTGTTGAACAATATTTTGCAAAGTTATCGAAGGGATGTTTTTCTGAGACCATGTGACAATTGGAAAAAAAGATGGAATCTGTGTATAAGTGTTGAATGTGATACGTAGTTTCTTTCATGTCATTGGATCTACCGAACCTGTTCCAAGCCCGGTTAGAATACACTGAAGTAACAATCTCGTGAAGAACCAGTTACATCTGATGTGGATGTTAGAACCCTGTTTGAAAGTAAAAGAGAAAGCAGACAGTATTCACCTAACTAAAGGAACAAATAAGCCAATGTACCTACCAGAAGAGGAAACAGTGTAAGTCAGGCAATCAGTGAATAAGACGGAAGGATACCTTAATAAAATCTGGTACCTGAAAGTATATTCACTTCTCTTTCCGTGTATTTTGATTTTCTATTTCTTTTTTACTTCTGCATTTTTTCCTGATAGATCAATAAAAGTGTTATTTTTCTAACTTTATACCATTTACGTGTGTAAGTTCTCTTTTTAATTTATATTAACTGCTAAAATTCTGTTTATCTTCATCTAAAATGTAAATAATTTGTTTTCCGCTTTCACAAAATTAATTTCAGTGAATCATTCGTATTTAGCTTACTCCTCTTAATATGCAGACACATTTTCTGTCATTTTTGCCTGTTCATTAATCCTTGCCACCAACACATCTGATGGGTTCATGTTAAATTTAACCAAAATAAAGACAAAAACAAAAATGCGCATTGAAAAAATTGATACCAATTGCATTTCGAACTACTTTTAGCCGCCAGAAAGACTAAAAATTTATTTCTCAACGTTAGCAAGATTACGAATTAAGGAGTATCGACCGTTAGTTGATTATACTATTCTATAATTAAACGGGTAAGGTAACAAAAAATTACCGAAAGTTTAGCAGATAGCAATAAAAAGTTTATTAGAAGACCACTTGCCCGTTTAATTATAGAATAGTGTTAGCAATATTCATATAAATGTTTATTATATGTATATCTAAACCAGGCTGGCTCTTATTGCCCGCAGGCTCTCATTACCCCGGGTTCCCCTAATACTTTTGATTATTATTTAATTGTACAAAAGAAATGAATGGCATTCAAGACAATATATATTAAACTTAAAAATCGAAATAGGAAGTCTAGGCAAATGTAAATAAAAAAATTATATTTATAAATAAAATTCTTTTGACATTGTTTGTGTTTAACTGGAGGAAAATCGAATGAATTCTATTATTTTTAAACATAAAAAATTAAAATGAATAATTAGATTTTCCTTCCGGTTTTCGTGAAGTAAGTAAATTTTGAAAGGCAAAAAGTGAAAAGACACGTCACATCGGTTGATTTTTAACTCGGCTGATTGTAATCGAGCTGGGCGATTCTCGTCTGGCGAAGGAAGACTGTGAAAACATTCGCTCCATTTGCTAAACTAACTAAACTGCTTTGCCTGCTATTTATATTACGGGGCTCGTCCCTTCTATCCCTATATCTCAGCCATTTCTCATATTTAAATATCATATCTTGCGAAATAAAATCCGAGCTATGTAAATTTCAACAATAACCAGATTTTTGCGCTCTTATTTAAAAACTTACACAAAGTCTCTTTCCATTTTTAAGAAAACAAATATACCCGGCTTTATGAGACAGACTGTTTACTTTTTCGTGCAATAATTTCTTTGTTTGTTTAAAACAAAAACTGTTTTTGCGATTTGAAATAAATGAAAACTTTAGCTAGTAAAAAATTCAGACCTATTTCAGTGCGTGCGAAAGTTAAACCTCGAATTTATGCAAACAGGGCCAAAGTTAATAACATCGAAAATCATCGAAGCGAGGCGAATACTAAACCAATTACACGTGGAAGCTTTATTTTCCTCGTTTTTCGTTTTCCCGTTCCGCCTGCATTTTGCCGTTTGTTCGGGATTTTTCGGCCGCGTCTGATACGCGATACCATAGTAAGGAAATCGTTTTATTTACATAAGAGTGCAGGGAGTAATAAAAGCTCAGGACCTGAAAGCGCCCTATTATCGCGGCTTTATGTTGGAAGCCCTGCCTCTAGCACGCAAATTAAGCTCCGTTCGGGGATTTCAAAATAAGTAAACAGTTTTCTAAAGTGTGCTTCTATATTAAGATAATTAATTAAATAACGATCGCCTTAATGCGGTCATTTTTTTTTTCGCAAGG
The DNA here is from genome assembly GCA_958336345.1 of Dorcus parallelipipedus. Taxonomy (NCBI): domain Eukaryota; kingdom Metazoa; phylum Arthropoda; class Insecta; order Coleoptera; family Lucanidae; genus Dorcus; species Dorcus parallelipipedus. Next base: position 17,077,804 of record OY284476.1, on the reverse strand, counting down.
TTTGCTAATAATTTACTTCTTCTGTTAACAATAATAATAACTATCACATTACTAAAACACTACTATAAGATTATAATAGTAATTATTTATTGATAAATACTTTATTAATTATACTTGGCAATAAAGCATTGATTGAAAACATTTAATTAAAAAAAAATATTATACAGAGTTATCAAATAATTTGAAATACTGAACGGTTCATTTGAAATCTGAAAAACTAAGAACTGCAATTTGTAGGAAACAAGCAAAACTATTTTCTTTATATTCGTTTAATTAATTACAATTCGTAGCTACAGCAATGTCAGGAGTGCACAATAAAGTAAAATTTTAAAAACTTGTAACTGCTATTTAAAGAATAAGGTAATATAAATATTTTGCCCCTCCTCTCTCCTCCGACAAATATTAATGGATGGAAAGCAATTTTGCGCAGAAACTTGCCGTATAAAACGAAATCCAACAAGTTAAGCAGTTAAGGTATAAGATGGATGGAAGCTAGAATAAACACAAAGTTGACAAACAATCAACAACTATGAAGTTAGAGAATGTTTGAAGAATAAAATAAGAAAAGCAAACAAAGACGATTGCAGAAACTAGAAAGATAAGAAACAGAAAATCAGAGAAGCCAAGAAAGAAATAGTTGAATACAGAAAATAAGTAACTAGAAGGAAACAAAGAAAATCAGCTGAAAAGATGAGAAAGATCTCTTCCTGTGCAGCGATGCCTTAACAGACAAATTGAACGAATTTTTTCTAAGGGTTGAATGGCTTTTGGATTTATATATGGAGATGTACGGTGTAGAAGAGTAGTGCACGTTGTTGTCAGCCCGATATTTCTTTGATTTATAGTGGTATTTCCAATTTTAAATATTTTTTTTAACTGTGCAATAGACTGGACATATAATTGTGAGTAATTTGTGATAATTTTTCCTGTGTTAACTGCCATAATTATTTGAAATTTAATTTTTAAATACAAACGGGTCGGTCTTGTGAACTTCGAACTCTATTAAACCAGTTCTTATTTACTTGGTGCAATGTCTAAAAATTTGCGCTCGAATACTGTCACGCTTGACGACGCAAGCATGCAGTTAATTATTACTCAAATTTCTGAGGCTGTATCAAAATCTGTTTTAGCAGATATAAATGCCAAGTTTGATGCCGTTCATGGCCAAATTACTGATTTAACTAATTTAAATAACAACAATTTAACTCAAATAAAGCAAATTAATCATCGCACTGATCAATTGGAACAGTACACACGCCGAAATAATTTGAGATTATTCGGAGTCCCAGAGCGTGCTTCTGAAGACACAGATGACATTGTTTTTAAAGTCATTAACGACACTCTTAAAGTTAAAATCTCTTTGGACGATATTGAAAGAACTCACAGAGTCGGTCGTGTTAGTGATTCCGGGGAGAAACCGAGGGCGATCATTATAAAATTCTGCTCATACAGAAAAAGAGCGCAAGTGTATTCCTCGAAGAAAAAATTAAAAGGTAGTAAAATGGTGTTGAGAGAAGACTTGACTAATTTGCGTCACAGAGCGTATCAAAAAGCAATTGGCAAATATGGAGTCTCTCGTTGCTGGACAAGCGATGGACCCATTTTTTGGAATGATGCAGGCAAGGTTCATAAAACTACCGCAGACGATATTAATGCTTTGCTGTTTAATTAATATTAACTTTATGCATGCTCTCTTTTATGTAAAATTGTCAATTGGCATTATTATAGCCGAAGAATTATGAAGAGCTATTTTCTATTATTATTAGCAATTCATGCATGTGTGTAAATTTCATTGGATTCATTTTGCTTTTTTTTGCTTTGTTCTTTAATTGCTTTTAATGCATGTATTTCATTGAATTTACATTTGTTTCTGATTCAAGATTGATCTTCATTGCATAATTTAGTAGAGATTATTTTTATTTATTTATTTTTGTCTTTTTGTTTTTTAGATTTTCTAATCGGGCTGATATTCAGTTAATGCCGTTTAAGTTAGCTGCTGTAAATGCGCAATCACTGGGTACAGGATTTCTAGAGCTTAAAGATCTTGTTCTAAGTAATAATTTTGATTTGGTTGGGATATCGGAAACATGGTTACGTCATGGTATTGATTCTGATACTGTTAACATTCTTGGTTATAATTTTGTACGTGTGGATAGGAATAGTCGAGGAGGGGGTGTTGGCTTTTATGTAAAAAATAGTTATCGTTATTCGATAATAGATACTGAATTTACTCCATCTCTTGAACAATTATGGCTGAATATTAAATTATCGGGCAAGTCTATTGCATTTGGGATAGTATATAGACCACCTCATACCGATGTTAATTCTTTAACAGTAGACGAAGTTATATGCTCTGGTGATATAAACATTAATCTTTTCAATATAGGAAGTAATAACGTTAATAGCTTTTTGTCAATGATTGATACGTATGGCCTTACTCAGATTGTGGACGAACCGACCCGAGTCAATGCTTATAGCAGCACGTTAATTGACGTAGTTGTCGTCAGTAATTTTGACTTGATTTTGCAATCGGACGTCATTGATGTGCATTTCTCTGATCATAAACTAGTATGTTGCACTCTAGATTTTTCAGCACATAGTTTTTCTCCGCGGCTGTATACTTACCGTAACTTACGTAATATAGATTACCAACAATTTTATGATAATTTACGTTCCATACCTTGAAATAATTTATACGATTTGATTGACTTAAATGACAAAGTTACATTTATACAGGATAACCTCCTAACTCTATTTGATATTTTTGCTCCATATAGAACCGTTAGAATCAGTAAAGTTCCGGCTCCTTGGTTAACTGATGTATGATAAAATTGCGTAACAACGCACTTAATAAATTCAAACACTCTAAATCCATTGCTAATTGGAATCACTATAAAGATTTGCGTAATTTTGTTAATAGTGCCGTTAGACGCGAGAAGAAGGCATATTTAAAATATATATGTGGTCAGAATAATCAAAAATTGACATGGCAAACACTAAAATCTTTAAATGTTACCAATTCTAAATTTCAGGAACCTCTGCCTAATGCTTTCAGTAACCCAAATGAAATAAATCTGTCTTTCTTGAATTCTGTGCGTGCAGTCAGCAGCGACATTGATTTAAATACCTTATCGTTTTATCTAAATAATCGCAGTAACAATCATTATCCGCTTTTTAAGTTTCATACGGTTACTGAAGACATGGTAGAGAAAGGAATTTTTAGTATTAAGTCAAACGTGTGTGGTTACGATGGTATCTCTATGGAAATGATTAAGTTGTGTTTACCATTCTTAAGTAGATATATCACTCATGTAATTAATCTTTGTTTGATCCGTGGTGAATTTCCAGAAGTGTGGAAACGTGCTTTGGTGACGCCGATTGCAAAAGTAAAGCAAGTGACATCTTTCAGCGATCTACGGCCCATCTCACTTTTGCCCATATTATCGAAAGTTCTGGAAAAACTAGCGGTTGACCAGGTTAGGGAATATATTAATTTAGTTAATATATTGCCTCCCACGCAATCGGGTTTTAGATCCGGACACAGTACTAGTACTGCCTTGCTAAAAGTTACAGACGATATTCTTAAAGCTTGGGATAAAGGTGATTTAACTGTTCTTGTTCTTATTGATTATTCGAAAGCGTTTGACACTATTAATCATAAAATGTTGTGCGCGAAATTACATTATTTTGGTTTTAGTGATTCGGCTATAAAGTTTATTTCGTCTTATTTAAGTAACAGATTGCAGGCCGTCACTGTGAATGGCATACACTCAAATTTTCAGGCTGTTGAGTTGGGAGCTCCTCAGGGCTCTATTTTTGGTCCCCTTTTATATTCCCTTTACACTGCAGATTTTTATACTAAAGTTAAAAATTGTAACGTTCACTTTTATGCTGATGACACTCAGCTATATTATAGCTTTAAAGCATCAGATTTACACATTGCTTCTGATTTGATTAATGAAGATATTGAACAACTATGTCAAATTTCTGTTTCTCACTCGTTGCATATTAATCCAATAAAATCAACGGCAATTGTTTTTGGTGGGTCTAAAGATCGGCAAAGGGCCATAGACAGTTTGAAAATCACAGTTAATAATGTTCAATTGACTTTCAGTGAATCTATAAAAAACTTAGGCGTTTTCTTTGATAATGATTTAAGATTTTCGTCTCATGTCAAGAAATTGATTCAAAAATCATATTCAACTTTAAAGCGTTTATACATGAATAGACATTTTCTTACTACTAATCTGAAAATTCAATTATGTGATGTGCTAGTTCTATCTTGCTTCAATTACTGTGATACTGTCTATGGCCTCTGTTTGGATGCTCTATCTAATGCAAGAATTCAAAAAATCCAAAACTCGTGCCTTCGGTTCGTTTATGGATTGAGGGGAAGGGATCATGTATCTTATAAATTAAAGGAGGCTAAATGGCTAAATATGCGAAATAGAAGACTGCTTCATATGGCCTGTTTAATTCATAAAATTTTTGCAACTTCATGTCCTTCTTATCTTAATGTTTTACTAATACCTAGATACAGGCTACATGATTTAAGTTTAAGACGTACTAGTGGATTACATATCCCTATGCACAATACTGCCCTTTTCGAAAGGTCCTTTAGTTATAATTCTTCAATAATTTATAATAAAATATCCCACGATCTTCGTATGTCGACGTTGACTATTTTTAAAAAAGCTTATCGAAATCAGCTCTTTAGTGTACAACAGTGATTGCCCATTGATATAAATGTATTTCCGTACTGGATTGTTTTTGTTTTTATTTTCATTATTATTTAAGACATGTATTCTTGATGATATTTGTTATACTATGTTTTCTGAGGTTGGTTGAGTGGTAGAACAGCTTCAGCTGAACTCCGCCAACAAAAATAAAGACGTATTATTATTATTATTATTATTATATCTAAACTCTATAGCAACGTGCTGTTAATTTTGAGTAAACATTATTGATGTCAAAATACGTTGAATTTGGAATCAAACTTCTTAGTTATGGTATTATTATTGATTCTTTATATAGTTAAATTTGACTAATAAATTAATTAAGACTAAGAAACGGGATTTGAAGGCAACGTTCAAAATGCAGCACGGCATAAGCGAAGCTCATAATAAATAATACCAATTAGTTCCCTCGCTGCCTGCGAAAGCGTTATTTAGGACTGTTTTATATAATAATAAACCTTGTTGTCGACTTTGTTTGTGTCACCTGGGCTTTGATCTGACGCCGTGAAGCGCAACACTGTCAACTGCTCGTCTAGAACTAATACCAATTTATCCAACGTTGTTACATTCGTCGTTATGCGCTTGTTACGATTATTCTAGCGGAAAATATTTGCTCCTATCGAACATTGCTGTGCCTGCATTATCTACATCTGTCTACAAAGTGCAGATCTTCTCGAAAAAAGTCTATTATCTACATTTGAGAAGCAAATTTACTTTTGCACACTGAAAATTATATCAAATAAAATTGTAATACTTTTTATTGGGTTAGTTATGAAAACGTGTCATATGTTATATAAGATTACTCTAAAGTAAGTTGCCAGTTTAAAATGATCATAACTTTGAAAAAATTTTATATTCTAGAAAAATAAAAACATCAATTTGTTCGGAAAGACATGGCATTTTATCATAACAAGAAAAAATAAGAAAAAGTTAAATATGCTAACCAGCGTGTTGTTCAATAACTAGTCGCTCTTCTATGTTATAAACGGCATTAGTAAGTGCATTTCTTAGGAATGTTTTCAATGACATCTGATATCGATTGTTTCAGTTCCTCACGGGTAGTAGGTCTACTAACAAGTACCCTTTCTTTGAGGTAACCCCATAATCAGTACCGGATTTATATCTGGTGACCTGAACTTATTGGAAAATGCCTACTAATTACGCAGTTAACGTATACCAACGAAAAAAAAACCCAAAGCAAAATGGTATCTGTATGAAACCCAACTGTTAATATTTACAGGAGATTCAGCGATTTTAAACTGGGCACTTACTTTAAAATAACCTTATATTTCGCGATACGTTGAAAGTTCCCTCAACGAAACGTCAACATTTCAAAGTTTTTTTAAAGAATAAATGTGCGAATAATTCAGTGTAGTGCAATGAAAGTGCTGTGACATGGCCAAAACTGACACCGAGTGTCGTTTAAAATAGCATCGCTAGAAATAATATTTTGAGAAACTGTAATCAATCATTTGTGCAAAAGTGCACAGATGTTGCTGGACTTTATCGGAAGATGCCAACTAAGAAATTGGAATTGATTAGGAGACGATGAAAAAAAAAACGTCAGTAGCATTCAATGTAGATGTCAGGAAAGGCCAGGATTTGCAGAAGAAGAAGAATGTGGTGCGGTTTGGTGACATGAAATTTCAGCGATGTGAAGTGTCATAATACAGTGTCAATACTACGAAGCTTAAAGATATGCTCTTACGCATCGACTACGTCATCCGGTGACAATAGCCCCGCGAATTCGTCTTAAAATGAGAAAATAAGAAAAACAATTCGCACATTTAATGAGATCGGAGACCTAACTAAAGCAATGAAATGTATGAAAGTATCATAAATGGACATTTATTAGTTTTGTTTCAGTCAATTATAGTACACAAAGTTTTATTTTTGTCACCCAGTGACGCTTTGCACAAACGAGACGTAAACTCGACTGTTTATGTATCATATCTTTAAGGTCGTAGTATCATGGTATCAATCAACGTGCGAATAATTCAGTATAATGCAGTGTATTGAAATATCGTAAAGTGACTGCGACATGAAATAATAGAAATAATTTTTGAGAAACTGCAATAACAATATTGCAAAAGTGCAGTGATGTTGCTGGACTTTATCGAAAGATGCTAGCTGAGAAATTGGAACTGATGAGAGATGAAAAAACACAACGTCAGTACCGATCTAGGTACTAAGAAGGACCAGGATTTGCAGAAGAAGAAGAAGAATGTGATGCGGTATAGTCTTATGTATATTGCGGGGTGCAATTCAATACAGTGCTGTGAAGTGTCAAAATACAATGTCCAATTATTCAGGCTTTAATGATAGAACGTCCAGGCATCTGTCCTGCTGAAAGGAGCGTCTAGAAGGACAGGTGGACAAACCCGTCAGTCCTGCCGGCAGTACGCTATTTTTAAATAAGAGTTGTCCTCCCAAAAGGACGTGTGCGGCTTCCGGCAATACAGAAGCATATTCCATATGCGGGTTAGATGCTTTTGTGCTGACTCTATTGTGAAAACGATAATAATTCTGCAGAGGCATATTTATATACTTCGCATGCCACTGGAACTGCATATACTGATGAAGAAAAAACACTTTGCTTACCTCGCATCTTTGTTACTATTAGTCTTAACAAGTTAAGACTTGCACATTAGGTGGGCAAAATTTTACAACGGAATCAATGGTGAATATTTGGTCCTCCAGAGAGAACGGGATCCATTAAAAAAAATTGTATTCAAATTAGATCTTGCTGGCAGGACAGCGCGTACTGCCGGTAGGACGCTTGGACACTAAATCATTAAAATATTGCAAATTTAATTTTTTTGGAAATAGCCAAAAAAAATGTGTCGCTTAAGAACAGTTGGTTATGGTGACTTTCACTTTTTTGGTAGGAGTATAAAATTAGCTGTCCTTTCATTTTAAGTAACTCTGAAATTCAGATAGAGAATTTAATTGTTCAAAAAAAAACACATTTGGGCAATTTGAGGTTTTTAAAAGTAAACAAAAAATATAGGCATCCTGTTTATTGTTCTACTTGTTGTATGAGTAAGGTGTCTTCTTTCTTCACAAACTAGCAGAAAGCTAAAAGTTGAAAGGAAGAAAATTGGTGATAAGTTTCATCAAACTATAGAACGTTAGTTTTTCAAGATTCGAAAATTACATCTAAGAAAATTATACCAAATTGAAAATCTAAGAGACAATGAAGATACATTTTCTCCTTACACATCTACCCTTAATAATAATATTAGGTCTATTTGTTATCCTGCTGTACTGGTGTACACCAAAACATACTTTTTCGCAAATACGCTTTAATGCAACCTGAAATGTTTGTGTAATATGTCAGTATGAATGAGTATGATTCGTATTGACACATTATCAAAGAATTTAGGCTTCATTAAAGCACATTTTACAAAAAAAATGTACACCAGTGCAGGATAACAAATAGACCCGTTAGGGCCCCTTTTTACAATCGTGGAATAAGGATGTTACTAAGGAATAACTGTTCGCCGAATATCCTTTAATGTTCTTCCATATCTACGTCACACCTACGTCACGTTATTCTAAGAATAATGCTTATCCGACGATTGTAAAATCGGGCCTAAGTCACAAGAAGGGAAAACTATTTCATCACGATTTTCAAACCTTGATCTTCTTAAATTCAAGAAGTTCCATCTTCTTGAATGGAACACAGATGTAGCCTCTACGAATATGAGCCTTTCAACCTCTCAAACCTTTCAAGTTTTCTTACTTGGAAAAGAATTCAGATGAGAAATGAAACAGTATGTCTTCAATAACATATTGCAATTCAAATTTCCGTAGTTTATCAAAAAGAATTCTTGAATAAGAGTAAGTTTTTGAAGAAGGTACAATAATACGAAAATAAAACGTACTGAAGATTTTCCAATTCAGATGTGAATTTATTTTATTATAGGCTATAGCCTGGGTTGGACTTTTTTATAAGTTCTATATTTTTGCTTAGTAAAGACTATTTCTAATTCTTATTTATTTCTTCTGACTTAAACGTTCATTTTTAATAATTAAAAATTTAATTTTCATTATAACGCTTAGGTACTCCAATTTACTTTGATTACACTCTCACTTGATACTTCTGAAAAATATACAATTCTTAATGTGTTGGTGACTTGGGGAAACGGCAGTACAATAGAAATAATCTAACTGATTAACGGTTGTTATAAATAAAATAAAAATATTTATAAGACAAGTACAGTGAATCCAAAACTTTGGCTTTATCGCATGAATTGATCACACCTCAAACATACAAAGCAAGTATCAAATGTTCACAAAGTCGTTGCTTGAATTTACTCAAAAATGATTAATACTGAAACGAATCATGATTTTTAAATTTTTTATCAACTCTTGCCATGAAATTTGCACGGTATTTCTTAGCTTAACGGAAAAACAAGTCCACTCCTTGAGGATTATTTTACAGTAAAGCTAAGACATGCCGTCCAAATTTCATGGCAGGTAAGGCAACTATTGTTGTTACAAAAATTACCCTACACAATATTAAGATAAATACCAACGATTTTGAATGGTTTTCAATTTTCTAATTCCGTAGTTGGTAATTGATTTTTTAATAGATTTGGATACTCATTTTATTATGATTAAATTAAAGCTGGTTCTTGTCCGATGAAAATTGTATCACAAACTCTTCGCTGTCGAACGACTGCGAAACGTTAAGTGTTTGTGCGCCATTTAGTGTCCGTTTAAAAGAGTTTGTCATACATTTTATTATCATTGAAATATTATAAATTGTAAATACTATTATGATTAATTAATATTTTATAATTTAAGAAGAAATTATTGTAACAATGAACTTTGTGTGCAAGTTTTCTATGATTTTTTCATCGCGTTCCTTCGATAGGTATATTTTTAGAGGCAGGTTTTTATAAAACGTAGAATAGAAAACAACACAAATATTTTATGTAAAACATAAGCCAACGAGTTACAAAATATTCTCAGCCTAACACGCAAGTAATTATAAAGTCAAACGTGTGGGTTACATTATCCCGGTACGTTCCGTTGGCGTACGAAGTGTTTAGAGTCCTAACAAAAATTACAATATTTCAATATCATTTAAGATTCGTAAGTAATTAAATATTTATTTATGTGACTAGATGGTGCAGTAGAGCCAATCATAATTATCTACTTAAGTATAAGCCTTTTATTTGAAGAGTAAACGTGTTGTTAGTATTAGCGATAGAGTGTGAACAAGAAGTTAATGTATGGACAAGAAAATACAAGAAGACAGACTGCTTGAGAGTAACTGTCAACAATAATAATGCTGACGCATTCTGAACCACCCAGCTCGATATTTAGAGGCGAAATTTATTTCGTTCCACGACGAGGCTCTGTCTCTTTTTCGATGCAGATCGATATTGATCGAGAGAGGAGGAAGAGACGGAGGATGCGTGGCGACAATTCCCCCGAACACGGTAGCTTATTTGTCAAGCGATTGAAATATTTACTGTTGACATTTATTTTAAAGCTGAATTTCGAAGTCCTGGATGGAACCTATTCGTGATATAAAATTTAGAGAAATAACCTTCTCCACTGTATTTATTTAGGCAGCCTGTGTTTTAGAACTTAATGTTGAAAAAATATGAGAAAAAATTCTTCGGATTCCATTTGAAAGAATTATCTAACGCAAAACGCAAACGAAACCGATCACAGTTTGACGTAGAATTAAACTTAATGTGGAAAAGCGGTCTGTTAAAAAGAAATCATTAAATTACCTCTACTCGTTCTTCTTTGAGATCGACTTTTAGGGCTAATTGTTCTCGAAGGACGACATCTGGATAATGCGTCTGCTCGAAGGTCGCTTCTAATTGTTCCAGTTGTTCTTCGCTGAATATGGTTCGGTGACGACGTTTTCTTTTTGGTGGTTGATGTGGTGTATGATGACCGTGAGGTCCTGCTGACATGGAAGCTACTTGTGAAGCAGCTGCTAAGGCGTGAACATAGCCTGGATATAATCCTGGATAAGCCATTGCTGAAAAGAAAATACAGGAAATTTTTAATCAAACCAAAATTGCAGCTAAAATTACTTCAACTTGGAAAAAAAATGTATGCAAATACGGAGCAAAATGGTTTTTATTTAAAAGTGAAGAAGAGTATGAAAACTACTTATAACTGATTGTAACTGAATCCATAATATTGGAGAAATATGTGTTCCTGATGTAGGGGCAGCCTTCTGTCTATTGACAGCATTAATAAGTAAATATTCGAAAATTATAGGTAATTAAAACACGGTTTTAGATGCATTCGTAGGTCATCATTCAACAACTAAATCCGTGCATGATGTTGAATTTAGAATGATTGGTAACAGAAATTTTGTATAGTCCTAATCTTGTGCTTGGGAAGTCCAATGAGACGCAAAAGGTATCGTTTTCAAGTCTTCCATATACGGCTGATATGTGATGTGATATCTAAAATATCTGACCATGAAGGAGGTTATGAAATCTAAAACAATTTAGTGTGTTTATAGTTTGAAGTGTCAAAAGATTTTGAGCCAAGTCTCGTTCGTATAACTTTATTCCCTACGATAGAAGTTACAATTTTTTTAACTACTGGTGTCCGGTAAATTACGATGGACAAAATCGAATATCGAGCAGTAATAAGATAAGAAGGTAATAGTCCAAAACAAACGCATAATAGGATGTGCCTACAGTTTACAATGGAGCTTTCTTCTTCTTCTTTTTACAAAAGCTGTAAAATTTTGGTCTACACAATTTAAATGAGGTAGGGAGTCTCTAGAAGACGACCTCGCAGCGGACGTCTGAATTCTGTCACAACACCAGAAAACATTCAAAACATTAATTCTTGAAGATCGACGAATTAGGATTCATCATCATGATCAGCTGAGAATTTAAACAGTAGTGGGAAAAGAATGTTGCACATAATTCATGAAGAAGTAGAGATATTTTCACTTCCTTCGATAAACAACGGAGAGTTGAAAGTTTGCAGCAAAGAGAAACAACTGAGAAAATTGTGAAAGTAAACGAGAATCAATGCAATGAAAACACGCCCATTCTCCAATAGCAAATAAATTGAAAGTTCTACCATCCACTGGAAAAGTAATGGCTATAGTTTTTTTGGAATTGCAAAGAAATTTTGCTGATAGATTATATCATCCCCCCAAAACTATAGTATTACAGTAACCTTCTAGGAAAATAGTAGCAGTCTATCAAAATCGGTCTGAAAAGGCAGGGCAAAACTTTTGCTTTTGCACGACAACAATCTTATGCACAAGGCCGTCATTATTCGTGATTCCCAGAAGAATTTAGACTTCGAAGAGTCACACCGCTGTCTCTATGGTCCAGATTTGGTTTCTTGTGATTATTTGGAGGAGAAAATTTATGGACAAAGATTTTCGGACGATGAAGATTAGCAATTTTTTTTGCAGTCCACAAAAGTCACATCAATATAACCAATCACAGTTGTCGCTGCTCTAGCAAAGTAGCAGTTTTGTCTACCTCTAGTAGATTCGATTAATTGAAGCTATAGCAAAATGCCAAAAAAAATCTTAAGGACAATTTTGAGTCTCAATAAACTATGCAGTAAAAAAAATCAAGGATACGTCGCCTTTCATTTCTTATGATATTCTGAGTATGTAATATTTTTTGATTCATTTGCCCAGTTTTCTTCTGTATTGATCAACGCCAAATTCAATCGACTTAAACTAAGGCTGTTGTTATTTCTGAAAGATTCTGCCAAGCTTTTGTTAGGATATTGCTTGCATGAATTAATGAAGGTGTAAGTCACGACCAAATAACTTAGTTAGGAAACAACCAAAGTAACGGGAAAGTGGTCGAGTTGGACGATAAATAAAAGAGATTTGTTCCTTTGTTTAAGCACTTAATATTTCGTTGGAATTTCCAACTTCTTCAGAAGTTTACTACGGTCAAGAAAAATACAGTCACTTGATGTTAATAAAATACAAAAACAAAACTACTTACAACTGGGGACCTGAGAGTGGTCAACAAACTTTTCATGATTTAAACAATGATTAACATATTAAAATTGTAAAAGACGTTAATTTAAGAACAAACATGTGTACAGAACAGAAATGGTGGACGGATGGACAAAGTGAACTTATTCTGACAACCATGATTGCCAACCTAACCTGGTACAACACAAGCTTACCAACTACATATTCTTTATTAAATTTAAAATGTTAGAGTAAAAGTTACTTAAGTTATCAATATCTGTTCTGTAATTCACGGATTGTTCATCTTTCTGAATGTATATCATTTCTAGAAAGAGTCTATTTTTTAAATTATTTTCAAAGGTTAAAATTTTAGTCTTTTCAAAATCAAAATGATGATCATTATATGATTTTATATGAATTTATTTATCGTCCAACTTGACCACTTTCCCTTCCCACTCGCTCTATTTCGTTCAACTTTCGATTCGATTGAACACTTTACTTCACTGGCAAAAATACACTGTTAAATTTGGTCGAACCAACCAAATTGATCAACCGAATAGAATCATGTATTTCCACTGTTATAAGGACACTAGTGTGTTGTTGGTTTGTAAAGATTTTATAATCGCCTGTACCAAGTAATATCTCCGGTAGAGGGCTTTTAAACTACGAGTTAATCTTTGATTCATTGGTTGAGCACAAAAGTACAGTTCTCTGGATTGATTTTTGATTATGTAGGAAGTATTTTTCGCATTTTCAATAAAAATTTCCATGTCCCAATTAGCTCCTCTTTGAAAATCGGGGAAGTCATCCGCGATTTCTTATTTGCACGATACATGTTTCACGTCTTTCATGCATTTTGAATTATTAAATCGTCCTATTTATTAGGAGCTTTAATTTTTTCTTTTTATCAAATGTTATTTTCTTTTTATTTTCTTCTAATACACTCGGCAAATCATTTCTAAGCCGATCAGATCTACTGCTGAAGCTTCTCCACAAATTTTATTTGTTTTAATTCCATAACGGTATTTAAATCTATTCAGCCATCCACGGATTCAATAATTTGCAAATTCTTCTGCTTTCGTTAACAGTCAAATTTCTACTTTTCCTATTGCACAGTCGAGGCCAAACATGTAAGATGATTTATAACGTTTTCGACTGATTGCTTAGAGCATTCTGAGAGTATCTCCATCCTCTGTTATTACATGAGGTTAAAACAAGACGGAGATACTCTGAGAGTGCTCTAGAGTGAGTCGGAAACATTATAAGACACACTCAAAAATGACTGTGACTGATTTTGACACGTTAAAGGGTCAGTAGCAGTTGCCAAAAAAATAGTTCAATGTAAGAAAGTTATGTTCTTTGAATAGCGGGAAGTAAATTTGCAAGTGTTTTAAGCATCATCAACGATTGTACGTTATAACGGTGTGAGGGAGGGGTGGTTAAAAACAGCATTTCATAATTAAAATAAGCAAATGTTAGTTCATAAAAATATAGCCTAAATAGTAAAATCAATAATTAAATTCTCACCCAACCATAGAACTAGATACAGAGACGGACGGACATTTTGAAGATCAGTCACACGCACTAAAACATTCTGTAAATGTCGATTACGCCCTTGGGCTTATGGAGATGCACTCCACAAGACGGGCACTAGCTGTCTACACGACCAAACTGCTAGAAGCTGTCTGATCCTGTCGTGCTATGGCATTGCCATTTATACGATTTTTGCAAAGGTCATAACAGATTACGTAGTATTCCATATGTGTGCCAGTTTCTCTATGATTCACGAGATCGGCTTTATCAGCGCTATTGCAGTTCTTCGAATTTGCAAATGTCAATCATGTCTCATCTCGGCCAAGGTTTGATAAAGCGAGCCGCTGTTATGTTTGCTTAAATAATCTTTAGGTGGGCGAATTTTTCCGCGGTCGCGTTGCATTGAATTTAACTTCCGTGTAAGCTTGATAATTATGAGATACTTGAATTCCTTACAACGGGGTTCAACTGTAGATGTACATTACATCTTTATTAAATCGATTATTTTGAAATTATTTTTCCCTTCGAATTAGGCCAGTCAGCTTTGTGGCACAATTTTATTAAAACCTGTTTATACACTTGGAGTTTAAGTACTGAACCACAATTAAAATTATACATTTTCCTAGTTCATTAAAAGTATTAATATCTTGTTTCATTCTCATATAATAATACGAGATGAAGATACTCTGAGTGCACACTAGCGCAGTCAATCGAAAACACTATTTGATTTGTTATTTTTGTTCCCGAATTGATCTAAATCGGAAAAACAATTGAAAAATTGCCATTAACTAAAGTGTACTACTTCAATCTGTAACAGAATATGTTCCAAAATCTGTTTCTATCGCAAACTACATAAATCCGAACACCCGATACAGAGGCCACAATGTAATTCCTCAAACATGAACTTCCACTTATGCCAGACTGACTATACAGGCACCGGTGGTGTTAGAATATTGAAATATATTAAGACTCCTCACACCTGCACAATGTTTAGAATTTAAGCTGCGTGAATTTCCAGTTGATCGGCTTCCGAGCCTTTGATGCACATTACCCTCGGAATCTCCATATTCTTACTGGATTTTAACCGCACTTATCGATTCCTGCACACACTTTTATTTTCGCAACTCCGAAGGTGGGAAGTGGAAACCCGTTGTACGTGTTTGTGTGTATAAGCTATTGTTGTTTTTCTCGTTCAGGAAATTCGGATCTTACCTCAGAACGAAAATAAATATATGCATCGCAATAAACACAGTCCTTGTTACTTAATAAATAAGAAAGGTGGTGATGTTACTAATACATAATAATAATAATAATTTTATTTGCTTTCAATGTAAAACCATTTAGAGTGCTTGCAAAAGAAAAGGAAAATCAATAACAAGCGCTTCGAAACGTATAGGTAGCAAAGAAAAGTATGAAATGTCCCCGTGCATATTTAAGTCGCAACTAATAATTCTTTCCCGAAGTTCGAAGCTATTTAAAACTTTGCATTCTTGCAAATACAAATAAAAATCAATGGGAAAAGGCTTGCGGTTATTTAAAAATTATGAAATAATAATATTATTCTTTTGAAACCCCGAGTGATCGCCGTCCGCCCACCCCCAGTTTCGTACGCATGAGAGCGCCGGGAAAAAGTAACTTAAAAACTGTCGGATTTTTAAATAAGACGATTTTAATCACATGGGACTCGTATTTAAAAGCTTACTCCGCGTTCCGCCAGATAAACAAATCGTAACAAAGTGTTGCTTAAGAGCTCCGCCTGGCGGAAAAAAAGCTCGGAATTAAACAAAAGATTTAAATTAATGATGATTCAGGAAGGAGAAAATTTGCTTTGGGTTCATTCAGCTAATCAATCTTTTTTTAACTAAAATTTAGCTTGCAAATCATTTTCTCAATAAATAATAAAACAAGGATGGGAAAAGAAAGAACAGGAATATATTACATATGGCCTTTTACAGTGAACATCCCCATAAAAAGCTTTGTAATTTTTTTAACTATAATATGGAAAAAAAAGTTTTCCCTCAATCTTACGAGATCTTTTTTTTCGTAAAAAATGAAATCAAAATTTCCGAAAAGAATTTTTGGTTCTTGGCTTCTAGCAGCAATATGAAACCTTCCCTGTAGCATTTTATTTTGTTTAGGAAACGAGCACAGGTATAAGACTAAATGGAATGCGATACCTAAGTCTGCGTTTGCGTACCTAAATTCCACCTAATTACGTTATGTATATAAGATGTTTGCCTATAATTTATCTTTAACTAAAAAATATACAGACGTCTTGACTGTGGGCTGGTCCTTAGCTTTCACCGAACGCTCGACGAATAAAAGCAAAGCACAGAAACGTAGGAGCGCATTGTGTTCGGGCCAAGCTCAAAAAGATGCACTTTACGCTCACAATTGTCGTCGCTAACGACTCACTTACGACATATTGTTGCGACAATGAGTTATATTAAATGCACTGGAGCCTTTCATAGATGCTTTTCTAATTATGGGCTTCTTGGTCTACTCGCACTGATATGTCTAAATCGAACTAATCGACTTTTGTAAATAAGATGCAGACCGAACATAGTCAACACTGTAACAATAAAAATAGAATCGCCCAAAAAGTTCATAACAATGTTCATAGTAATGATATTCTTTTTTAGATACTAGCATCTCAAATTTGTCATGGTCAAATTTAACGAACCAAACTTATAGAATTTTATTTAGAAAATGGGCTGGGTGATCATAAAGGTGTATTACTTACATGCATCATTGTCTAAAGTGTGAAATTCGCTCTAAATCCAACGACAAGAATTTATGCTCAACTTGTCATAATTTATCGCAAATTGACCATAAGTTTCAAGGTTCTTTATGAATCTTAAGCTTGCAGTTGTTGCTGGATGTTTAATCCAAAAGTAAAAATTTCTAGAAACATTTTGTCTGCACTAAAGCAACATAATCAGAAAAACATTTAGATTTTGTTTCTGTTTCAAATCTACGTAAGTACATTCCTAGTACCAAGTTGTCCAAACTTAAAATGAAACAGTGTGTTTGCGATAGTCGTGAAAAATGACCAAAGAAGACTTGGTTCTGGCAGTTCTAGCTTTTATTGTTATCAGTGCTAAAAAAAGAACACAAAACGGAAAGTGTGAGTTCGACCTAGTCTTCGAAAGCGTCAGAATTTTAGGAGTCCACAACTTATAAAGCTCTACGATTTTTAACTAATGGGCGATACCTACAATTTTTTTTGCGTTATCAATTTCTAGAATGTCTACTTCAGAGCATCGATCCTATCTTACGAAGAGGACACAAACTGTGGTTTAGTAATTTCTGAATTTTTCCAAACAGTTAACTTTATAATACTATTATTTCACCTTTACAGACATTATTCTAGTGCTTGTAATATCGAAGAATTCAACAACAAACCGTGCACACTGGGTAATGATTTGTTCCTGTTGCGACTTGTTGTCGCGTGTCTCCTACTGTTCTTCGCTTTGAACGGAAACAAGGAACAAGTGGCAACATTTGTCACTGGTAATAGAAATATGAAGAAACACAGAAAAAACGTTTAGTAACAGTCGGCAACTTCTCTAAGAAATGTGGAACATCAACAGAAAGTAAGTTCCTTGCTGTTGCCTCAATGTGGTCACGGCTTTAAACTAAGGGAATGGTGTTGAGCAAACTATTCAACGAGATACAAAACATCTCGACGCCGTTCCCATGAGCTTGATAACACCAGAACATGCTTACAGCGAGCAGCTGCATAAGTTGCACATGCACCCATTAATGGAAGAGATAAACTCGACATGGTGCTTTAATAAAGTTCTAAATAAATTCAATTAAATCATAATTATGGTTTTTTGGGAAAAAACGTAGAACAGATCAACTTTTTTTTTCTTCAAAAAGTGGATACTTCTATTATATACTTTACTTGCATTTACAGCATTTCATCTCCGAATAATGACATCATCAATCATTTTTAAATGACAACTTAGATTCTTAACTATGTAATAAATTTTGCATAGGCTATACAGTATACCCCCAGATGGACCTAACTATACTTGTAAATTGCCTCATTTCGCATTTTAGAAAGAACAGTCATTCTTCATGTAAAAAGTTTTGCTTCTTCTAGCAAGTCCTCAACCACTAGCAAAATATCGAAATAACATACAGGCTGGTTAGAAAACGAGACAACGTGAAATTTGGTTAAGAGTAAAGTATTTTTTACTTGAAAGGAAGGTAAAGAATTACTGGAAAAACATGTTTACAATGTCAATAGAAGCTCAAATATCTAATCTGAACAAGTATAGCTAGTTCCATCCGCGAATGCACTCTATAACAACATTTTTGAAACATGAATCACATCACAGAAGACTATTTCATATTGAAAAAAGAACGTATTAGGCTTAACAGACTTCAGAATTCATTGAAACTGATGCTTTTTGTTTATTTGTTTGTTTTATTTCGCTCAAAAGGCAAATATAGACATCGTCAGTAAAAATAGTTAAACTTAAAATTAAATTAAAATGTTGCTTGTACCTAGTATTATATTCATTCGCTTAATTACTTTTCATATAGGCACATTTAAAATATACACACATGCGAACATTAGCATATGCAGCTTCTTAAATGCATTCCTACATGATTCGGCATAAGGTAAGCTATAGAACGTTTCGCTCTTAATTGGCAATCTGTTACTTATTACCAGGCTTACGATTTTAGCCCACTTCGCATTTAAACATACTTATTGAAAATTTGCTATGGGCCACGCGATCGCAGTAAATAATTAAATAAAGTTTAACATAAAATCAAAAAAGTATCTAAGACAATATTTTTCTTCTTCCACTACCTGCCGTGTTGTGCAAAGCCGGGGAATTTACAATCCAATATATTCGAAGTAGGCCGAAATCGTATGTGCTTATTACCTTACCCGATTCTGTTATCCTATTTTTTAAAATATCCACGTTGCCAAATGTATGTTTTGCGTTCCAACATTTTACGTTTTCTTTAGCTTTGAATTAAAAAAATTAAATTTAACTTTCACAATGTATTGAATAAAATTTTTAACCACATATGAAAGGACATACATGTATTTATTAACAATTTGGAATAAGTACAATCTGACAATGTTATCCTCCATAAGCCAATTAAGAGTGGAACGCTCTGTAGCTATTAATCTGACTTGTAAGCCTGTCCATCATAACATATTCAAACACTTTGGAAAATGCGCTATTGGTCGATAATTATCTATCAGGTAACTTAACATCTTCACTTCTGTGAACAGGGCAAATGGGACAGATTTTCAGGTACTAAAGTCAGTTAAGGGTAACAACTATTATGTCACAGACTTTCTTCAGTAGGAACATTGGAATAGAGTCGTAAACAGTAGAGCTTTAAGGATTTCATTCACTGTGAGAGGCAGGAGGACCATGCTATTAATATTAGTATGCACTTTAAATATGACGCTTTGTTGCAGGAATATTTTTAAAATGTTCAGTGGTGAATTAATAAAGAAAATGGGAATTAAATTCTTCTGTTATTATTTGTACAGTAGTTCAGTACTCTTACTCGTTTACAAAGTATTACTATGAAATCTACACAAAAATTATATTGTTGAAAAGAGGATAGATAACGGCATCATAAAATGTACAGAAAACTATGCGACACTATTAAAAAAAAACTCATGATGTGTTGTAGGAACAAGTCAATTTATAAAAGAGTTTTTTTTTTTAAGAAAATGATTTTCGCAGAAATTAATAACTATGCACTTGCATTTTTATTGAATTTATTACGCACTTTATGAACGTATTGTACCTATA
Organism: Dorcus parallelipipedus; assembly: GCA_958336345.1. Lineage (NCBI taxonomy): Eukaryota > Metazoa > Arthropoda > Insecta > Coleoptera > Lucanidae > Dorcus > Dorcus parallelipipedus. Next base: position 17,057,789 of record OY284476.1, on the reverse strand, counting down.
GAGTGACAACAGAATTAGATATACTGTTGGTTCATTTTTGAAACGCGTCCTCGATTTTAAATTAATAGAACGCAAGTTTGGACCGAAAATAAAAGCACTTTATGTTCTAAGAAAGCCCCTTGTGTTTTTTTTTTCTAAGAGGTCCTCTTAATTCTCAACATAAAATTTGCTAACAGAAATGGGAATGCTTGTTAGAAAAAAAATTGACGTCGATGGAATATATTTGGAATATCTTGCATGAATATCACTAAAATACATATGCCTTTTTAAATTAGATGCACTGTAAACAAAAAGAATTTATTCCAAAAGGCTTCCCAATATACAGTGCCATTCATAAAGTTCTTAACAGATGGCAAAATTTTTTATTATTGACTTTTTCGAAAAGACTACAAGGATCAGTTCGTGAATCAATCAAATTGGAGAGAAATTTTGGCGGGAAACTTTGAAAATAAAAAAATATAAAAACGAAAAATTGTATTAGACTTTTATTAAATCCTTGAAAAACATAACGAGTGTTCACTTGAGAAATTCATCAATTTGGATTCCAATTTTTGTTGAAAGAATAATAATATGAAAAGGGATGATTTCCTAAACCGACTGACGTTTAACGGATGGCAGTTGTCAAACAGTCGTAGCGTTGCTTATAACCTAAAGTGACTTATTAGGGTTTTCGTTTGCTGCTTTCGCGAGCGCGCCGGGTATCTCCATCTCGTATTAATGTATGAGGTAAAAACAAGATACGAATACTCTGTGTGAACACTAAGATTTTTATCTTCATAGGAATGATTTAGTGAATGAAATTTAGTAACGAATGCAACGAAGGAAAACGCTAAACGACAAGTGACTTTTCGTTTTGATCTAATTCAACAGTAAGACCTGCTTCTCAATCTTATTAAAAATTCAAAGACACTTGATAAACTTTTCAATTGATAATAATTAATAAAGTTAATTTAATTGGTAAATTAAAACTACGAGAAATGCACATTTCTAAACCACTGTCTCCTTACTAATATTAGATGATAATTGATAAATGCTTTATAGAAGCTGGTGAAAACACAGAAACAGCAATTAATTTTTACCATGAGTGGTATCCTAAAAGAGAACAATCCTTCCGATTTATTTTCTTCAAATTTAAAAACAATTTAATAAATTTAAGTCATTTAAGCTGCCAAAACCCAAAAATTATTAACCTCAAGACAGAAATAAAGAATTAAAGGACGTCATAGTTTTGGGAGAAATCGAGAATAACATATGACTTAGCAAGAACTTCTGCAAGACGAATTTTAAAGAAACAAAGATTCTGACCTTATCAAATAAGAAAAATGACCGTTTCGAAACCGTCTTAATCAGTTGCCCACCGAAATAATGATCGATTTTGACAACTTTATCAAATCTAAAACTTTTGACGATTTCGAAGCCGTCAGAAAGTGATGCTAGAACAGACCTAATGTAATTTTTAAGCAATTTCCAGTAAATTAACCTTTATTCGTTATAATTTCGTTAAATAAAGCAATATTTTTTCATAGCTCTTTGAATCTAAAAAATATTTAGTTAATAGTTATCCGTAGCACAATTCAAAAAGCGTTAATCTTAGGAAACAGTTGTGAGAACTTTCACTGATGTTAATTATCATCTGTTTTTTAACTAACAAGGCTTGGGCTATTTATTTTCGTTTAACCTCCTGATATTTATTAAAACATGAATATTGGTGCATTTGAGAGTGTGCATACATAGTTTGTATACATACTGCAGGCAATAAATAGAAGTTATCCAATAAAGTTGGTCATGTTAACTGAAATTGGTACACATTTATAAATCTTACCCTGGTTTGCACCGAAAAAATAAACTATACTACGTAAAACAACCAAAGTTATTTTAATTTTATCTTTCACAAGGTGCATATTTTAAAATTACTGGCCATAGGCGTAACTAGCCCTTCTTGTCTGGGGTATTAATGGATATTTGCACCAACCACTTAACCTGAGCTTAAATTTAAGCGTGACTTAGAATGTGACTTGTTCAATGTCGTGTAACCTGAAATGTCACATTATAAACACCACTTAAATTTAAGCTCAGCTTAAGTGGTTGGTGCAAATATCCATTAATACCCCAGACAAGAAGGGCTAGTTACGCCTATGGCCAGTAATTTGAAAATTTGCACCTTGTGAAAGATAAAATTAAATTAAATTTGGTTGTTTTTACGTAGTATAGGAATATATCCACGTATCAGAAATATTGGACTTTGACTTTTTTTAAATTTAGGACATTTATGGCGGATTCTACAAACGTTACTTAAATTTAATCATCCGTTAAAAGTAAACGTTGCTATGGTTACATGTGTTGAAGGTATAGGAATGATTATTCTTAATCGATGATTAAAGTTAAGTGACGTTTGTGAAATCCAGCGTATGTATATTAGAAAAAAAATTTAAGGATCAATATTTTACATTAGATTCAAAATACATTCAAACTACAGTGTGTCCTCGAATGGAGTGATGAAAGAAAAAATGTTGATTTCAAAATTATTGGGATAAAAATTTGGCTAAACTCCTGTAAATTGTTTTGTGTTCTGGTGGTTACTTCTGTTTCAGCAGAAACCTTAGAAACTTAGTGTTTGCTTATAAAAAATTCTTAATTTTCTTAACTTCTTATGCATCGAAGATCTCAGCTTGTTTCTACAAATTCCAGTAATTTTCTCAAGAAATATAAATTGAATATATTCGTGGTGCAATGATACAACATACACTTAATAAAATAAATTCTTTATCACACTGTCAACAATTAAAGCAGGTTCTTGTCAACGTTTGAAAAATTATGATTAGATTTTTGTACGCAGAGGTTTTTAAGGTTTCCGATAAAATAGAACTTTGTATGCAGATTCCATCAAGGTAAAATTTAATTTAAGGGTTTTAAAACGAGCAAAAGTGGACATTTAATTCGGATACATACAAACGTTTGATTTGAAAATGTAGATTTCTGAAATTCAAAACCAAAAAGAATACGCGTTCTCCTCAATGGTAGGAGGGTGCAACAAATGGAAAACTATTTAAAGCACCATCGATTCTGTTTACTAAATATTTGAACACAAATCAACAAATTGACTACGAATATAACAAAGATAATCTAAATTATTTAGTTTCATTTTCATTCTCAATTTAAATTGTAGTGTGAACAATTCTTCTCTTTGTCCTTTTCCTATACCAAGAAATTTCTCGAAATTCCACAAATTAAAAAGTTTTAATAAATTAAAATATTATCACAGTATAAAGAATGAACTTGATTTTTAGAATAATAAAACAATATCGTTATTTGTTATTTACAACAACAATACAGCGCATATTACATTTGTTTCAAAACGATTTTTAAATTTTTTATAGGTACTTATTTAGAAATATAAAATCTTAAAGCTTTTTAACGTGAAAAATGTAAAATATATCCAACATGACTTTAAGATATAATGAATGCCTCTCTAAGTGAATATTTAGAGACACCAACGAAGATTTTTTTTCAAAACGAATTTACAAGAATTCAATTAGACATTCTAAAATTAGAAAAGAAGAGTAACCTAAACCAGGAACTAGAGAAAATTAAGCACATAAATGCGTCTGCTCTAACAAACATTTTCTCATAAATACAACAAATTTTACTGGGTCGTGCTTCTGCATAAATTATTTAAATAATTATTTTTTTCTTCGCAGGGTTATTGTTGACAAAGAGGGAAGGACTGAAATCTATGTATGTATATATGTACACAAGCTAAAACTAAGTATAAACTAATTTAAGGTTTGTGTTTGACTTGTGAAATATGCTTTTACTTCTTGAATACAATATAAAATTAATTACAAAACGAACAGATATTGTGATATTACTTTAAAACGATAATATTTTTATTTACAAATCTATTTGCTGTGACAAAAAGAATTGTACGTGAATTTTTTTACTTATTTATACCTATGTCCAGACAAATTGTTATAGTAATTAAGTAGTAAGTAATATTTTAGAAACAAGCAGAAATATGAACTATTTTAAAAATTAAAGAGGTAAGGCATGCAAATTATAAACATAATCAATAGGCTTAATAAAACCACACTTAGGCTCATCTTGCATGTATTGATCTTGTAATTAATACAGTTTAACATGCAGTTCAAGTGCAACAAAAGCTACAGTTTTGCTTATAATTTATACTATAAAAATGAGGATCTTATATAGGATGTTCTCGGATTTAATAAGCCTATCAAGCTCATACGAATGTAGAAGATGGAGATACCCCAAGAATGTCTCTAGAGCGAAAAGTTATTAGAAATTTAACAAACAAATTTTATAAATCTATATTAATCTTACTTACAAATATTATCCATATCTATATCGGCATAAAAATGTGAACAACAATATTTAACAGGCTTGGAGCCAAGGAAAAGAAGACCTAACATATAATTATGTAGAATTCCACATGCAAAACAACAATATCCACCTAGCCATAAAACAAAAGAGCTACAATATTGATTTTTAACAATTATGAATTGATAAGTTTTGACATATCTGTGGAGAAATTTAATTCATTTGATTTTAAAAAACGCGGAAAGTGAGTGATTGAATTCGATTACGGCGATATACAGGTTGCCCGTTTTTCGAGCCTAACCATGGGGATCTCAGTTATTTGAGGAGATACGAAGTTGGTTAGATTAGGGCAAAGTTGCGTATTTTTATGCTAATTAATGAGCTGAAAAGAAAATTCACATATCTTTTACGGTTTTCAAGATATTTGAAGAAAACGAAAAATCGTGATTTTCGTTTCCAATTTTTTTAACAAAAACCGTTAAAGTTTATGTATTTCTAAGTTCGACATTATTAAGGCACTTTTTTACAAAGAATTTAGTTCTGTCATCGCCTTTATCATTGCAACAAAATTTGCAGGAAAACGACATTCAACTTTTTTTTTCTTATGGGCGCCATCTTGTATTTTTATATTTTTAAATAATGTTTTTCTTTCTAATAACAATGATGTAGCACACTTGATGATTTATAGTTGCAATTTGGATAGAATACCAAAGACGTCTTTTTGCAAAGAGCGTCTTAGAAAATAAAACAATAATTTTGTTTCTTAAAAATTTTTGATATTACAATTCAACTTGCCCTAAACACCGTTCATATTCCTGTTTATTGTTGTAACAAGATGTCATTTTTAAGTGAGGAAAAGCGGGATATGCTAGAAATTTATTATGCTTCTCATCGCAATGCTCAAATTTGTTCAGAAACGTGTCTGCAACGTTTCCCAGAAAGACGGCAACCAAGTTTGGGATATTTCCTTTCTCTTCATAGAAATTTAGGCGAATGTGGTTCTTTTATTAAGCCTAGAGGAAAATATGGCAACAGACCAGCTGAAAATGAAGACGAAATTTTGCAAGTGGTAAAACATATTTTCATAACATTGATTGTATGAAACAATTTATGTTAAATTTTCTAATAGTTTCAGGAAAATCCTTCAGCTTCCACCAGAGAAGTTGCGCAGCAGCTAAACATACCACATCAAAAGATATGGAGGATACTTAAAAATCATAAATTTCGGCCATATAAAATTCACATAACGCACACTCTTCACTTTGGAGATAAATGATAGACGCGTACGTTTGTCAGATTCTAATGACAAAGATGCAGGAAAACCAAAATTTCTTAAATAATGTGATATAAAACTGATGAATGTAAATTCACAAATTCAGGGATGTTTAATCGCCCTAATCAGCACATTTGGTCTATTGAAAATCCGGAATATGACGAAAGGAGACCTCAAGTACGCTTTGGACTAAATGTGTGGGTTGGTTTATTGGACGATACAATTATTGGTCCATACATCTACGAAGAAACATTAACGGCGAATGGATACTTAAATTTTATAAGAACGTTTCTCCCAGATTTCGTTGATAATAACATTCCTTAATAGATTGAGAGACTTATGGTCCCAATAAGACGGCGTGCCGCCTCATAATGCTAGAAGGGTAATGGAAAGTTTGGCAGAAATGTTTCCCAAGAAATTAATTGCAAATAATGGTAAACCCATTAGATTATTTTTTGTGGTGTACCATGATAAACAACATTTTTAAAACGAAGCCTACAGACATTAATGACCTGCGCAGAAGAATTGTTACTACTTTACAACACATGCGAAGAAGGGATGTCAGAAAGGCAGTTTCTCATCTAAGAAGACGTTTAGAACTCTGGTTAGAGGTGGATGGTGAATAATTTGAGCATATGTTGTAATTCCGTGTTTTTTCTTTTACCTGTAACCATTGGGTTATAGTTTTTTTTTTTAATATTGTTTAAACCAAAACAAATTTCATGCACATAAAATTTATTCTCATTTTTATATTCTTCTATAAGTTACGTCTGCCGCCTATGTTGCGCCTATTTTACTCCCGGCAATTTCATGACGTTGACCCACTAGCTTGTAGCTTGGAAGTTTTTCAAAGCACTCTTTGCAAAAAGACGTCTTTGGTGTTCTATCCAAATTGCAACTATAAACCATCAAGTGTGCTACATCATTGTTATCAGAAAGAAAAACATTATTTAAAATATAAAATATAAAAATCCAAATCCATATGAAAAAAAAATTGAATGTCTTTTTCCTGCAAATTTTGTTGCAATGATAAAGGCGATGACAGAATTAAATTCCTTGTAAAAAAGTGCCTTAATAATGTCGAACTTAGAAATACATATCTTTAAAAGTTTTTGTTAAAAAAATTGAAAACGAAAATCACGATTTTTCGTTTTCTTCAAATACCTTAAAAACCGTAAAAGACATGTGAGTTTTCTTATCAGTTCATTAATCAGCATAAAAATTCGCAACTTTGCCCCAATTTAACCGACTTCGTATCTCTTCAAATAACTGAGATCCCATGGTTAGGTTCGAAAAACGGGCACCCTGTATAATAAAATTTTTGACTAGAGATTTTTGATCTTTTTGTGCAAATTTAATATGTCATTCAAAAACTGGAAATTTTCTGACTTTCAATTTACTGATTTACTTTTGATATGTTTTGTATTGTAGATGTAGGTGTATATACAGTATGTCCTCGGATACAGTTTACAAGAGGGAAAAGAATTTTATTTTTATTTTATAAAGAAATGCTAAAGGAAACAAATTGCTTGATTTATAACGAATATATCTGTAATTAAAACTTCAATTTACAGAGTGTTCATACAGAGAGTCGAAAATCGAAAAAAGAAAACAAAATCAAAATTTGAAATTATTCGATTAACCCACCAACCCTTTCAGTACACAATTCAAGTCTACGTCGTAGCTCCTTATAACTGTTATGCATTTCTTGAATTGTTAAAGATGCACTAAGTTCTTCTGTTATGTAGCGGTAATTTTTATCTCCCGTATTATAACATTGTTGGCAAAGAATCTCATTCTTCTTAGAAGATAAAGCCTTTTATACTGTTCAAGAATTCTACAATTCTAATGGGAAAAATCTATGTCTGCTGGTCTTGATTTTACTTGTCATATTCGTCGACTTTCTATTTATATATATGTTCTTTCTTATCTATTAATTTACATGTTTATGTTTTGATCTTACCACACATTTTTCAGTCAAAGCCAACTACTATAAAAATCTATAAAAGTGTTGTTATTACGAAAAAAATAATGAAATCAAAAAAATATTTTAAAAACACACTATATTAATGTCGAAGTTTTAATTACAGATTTATGCGTTATAAATCTAACAAATTTTTTTCCCTTTGTCATTTTTTTATTATCAAAAATAATTTATTTTTCCCTCTTGTAAACTCAATCCGGGTACATACTGTATATTTTTTTTGTATTAATCAATGATGATTCAAAACTGAAGGTACGAACCTCGACAACGACGAGCGTATGTCATCAACAATGACGAATTCAAGACACAGTTCGAGAACATGCGAAAGAGGAAGCATACGTGTCGACAGTTTCAAGGCAGTTGAGCTAAATTGGAAATTGATTTGGGTTGAGCTGAGATGTGGTTTAAAGTTAAGGATTAAAACAACCTAATACTTCTAAAAATATCCATGAGAAAATATCGATATCATATTTCCAAGTTAAATATTGGTGAAAGCAATTTCGTTGGATATAGAATCCATTCAGAACGATCCAAGAGGTGGAAGGCCCTTAGAAGTTCGAAATACAGAAATGGTAAAAAAAGTTACGGATATAGTGATGAAGGACCGATGTTTGAAAGTGTCATCAATTGCTACAGAACTTGGAATATCTGAAGTTTCAGTTTTAAGAATACTTCACTTAGATTTAGGCCTTAGCAACGTGTCTGCAGAACAAAAATTGCGCCGCAAAAAAATTTCAGCGCAAAATTTTGCCTCTTTAGAGACGAATGCAAACCTATTTTCACAATTATCATTGGCAATGAAACTTTGGTAGGTACATTTTTGGGATCCAAACATAAAACAAGAATTTATAAAATGGATGCATAAAGGTTCTTCACCCCCGAAAAAGGCACGGACACAAAGTTCTACAGAAAAATTGAAAACTACGATTTCTTGGGATAGTGAGGGTATCCTTCTAATTGAAATATGCTAAAAGCCTCAACAATTAACGCAGGAAGTTAGCGAAATACACTTCAAAAACAAACTCATAAGCTCTGTAAAGAAATCTTTATTTGCACGACAATTACAAGGTGAAGAAAGCAAGATAAGTTAAGGAATTTATCGAAAGCACTGGCTTTATTGAGTTGGAGCATCCTCTATATAGTCTAGATCTGGCACTATTTCGACAACTCAAAAAGAACCTGCGAGGAAGGCGATTTTCTTCAGATCATGATCTAAAAGATGCTGTAGAAATTTTTTTACAGAGCGTCCAAAAGAATTTTTTCAATTGGGTTAGAACAACCGAAAAAAGTGGTACAAGTGTGTGGACTGAAATGGAGAATACAATGAAAAATAAACTTGTTTAAATTATCCTCTCTCTTCTTCTTCATGGTTAAGTAGATATATTTTTTTTAATTCTCTTCGTATATCACAGCAAATTTTAAATGATTATTTCAGATTGTAATGCTGTTGGGAATCAATGATTTGATTGATTGATTGATTGATGTTAAACAAAATTAGCTAAGAAACTGCAGGTAGGTAAACTAATAAAACCAATTCATTTAAGGATGAAAATCGCCAAAAAATATGAAAGAGAAGCCAACAATTACAGAAGTATGGCTTTAGTTAGCAAATTTAACAATGAAAATTTTGACGAGAATCTAATAGTGTTTTCGATTAACTGCTCTAGAGCATTCTCAGAATATTCGTTTTATTTTAATCTCATATAATAAGGAAAGATGAAGATGTTCTGAAAGTGCTCTAGAGCAGTTAATCGAAAACACTATAAGTTTATCGAAACCTGTGACAAAGAACGTACACAGTTTCATGAACGTTCAACAAATAAATCCGCGCAAAAATTCTTAATAACATTAAAGAAAATAATATTATACAAATACAGGGTGATTCATAATAGGTGTCCGACCCGTTAGGAGTGTATTTACTACGGTTACGCAAGTACGAAATTACAAGAAATAAATTTATCAGAAGCACTTCAAAAATATTACGCTTTTGAATCCCAAATTGAAACTGTTAGAGTATCACTGACAACAATTTATTTATTATTTAAAATGTGATAGGAACGATGTTTATAAATACCAATATGAATAGCTTGTTGCCGCCGCCACACAATTTAATAACGACAATAAATTTCATTCTCTTTGTTTGCATTCCCAAACACGTGTCTGCAATAATTGAATTGCCCGTCTTAAATCTCTCGGAAAAGTTGTAAACACAGGCGTTTTAGAATTTTATTCTAGGGTAAATGATTTTGTGAGTTAGGTCAGTTATTCCAGTGCCAACGAAACAATTTACATGTGCATCTTGAATTAATTTTATCTTAAAAGCTATGCACCTAAGACCCCCTATTCATATAAACTTTTCGCTTTATTTGTTCATGTACTACGTGGAGTTAACACTTATTATGAATCACACTGTATAAATATCATAAAACAAGTAATATTCAGTGTCATTCATAAAGTTCGTAACATGTGGAAAAACTTTTCTTCAGTTGTTGATTTTTGGGAAAAGATTTTACCAGGATCAGTTCATGCATCAATGCCATCAGTCAAGACAAAACAAAAAGCAATACAATCGGGTATAGTCAATTATTTAAAATCTGGATGGAAACTTGGAAAGTCGAAATTCTCAAAAATAAAAAAAATCGGAACAGTTCAAAAATATTAATCTTTTTCTTCTAGAATTGATACAGTTAGAAAAAGTTTAAAGTAACCTACAGCATGTAACGTGAATAATCTAGAGATGCAACGGATAACCGGATAGTTGCCGAATATCTGGCCACACTTTTGCTATCCGGCCGGATACCGGACACTGATTATTAATTTAACGCGGGGTTATTATAATAGAAAAGGTTCAAGAATAAATCAGAAATTTTATTACAATCTTTTATTATTAAATAAAATTTATAACTAGTTTAAGTTTTAAGGATTTCGATCCAAAAATTAGTAGGTAGGTACACCTTCTTTAGTTTGCTGAGCCTTCGCTAATATTTAATAGCTTCGGTAGAGCACTACAAAATATTGGTTATAATTTTAAATTATAATTAAATAATAAAAATTCTTATGCTAATATCAGATCGAAAATTCATAGAATTATTGTTTTTTTTTATGTGAAAAGTTTCTAAAGATAATCTGTTTCTATAATTAGTCTCTTTATCTAAAATCTATGTATTTTCAAAATCATATGGTTACAATACCTGCCTACTATTGGCAAAAACTAAAAACAAATCATCCCATAAGTTAAACCAAAGGATTTACCTCCTCAATTGCAAAACATTTGGACTAATTCCCAATCACATTTCATTCAAAGTATAACATTTGTCTTTCGTTTCTAATTTGTTCTCTTTACGTAATCTGAATAAATTTGGCTCCGGCTATCCGGCCTGGAGATATGCCAGATATTCGGTATCCGGTTATCCCGCCAAAGCACTATCCGCTGTATCTCTGGTAAATACAATACATACTTAATATTATGACGAATTTTATTTCATGTGATTTTAAAATTAAAAGGTTTTCATAAATCCTTGAGAAACAAATATCGTCTTATTTAATAGCTTCATCCTTTTCTAATTAGGAGGCCAACTAAATGCAATTATTTCAGAATAAACTCATTTCTGCGATTCGAAAATACAACTCTGTGTAAAGTTTATTATTTGCACTGTAAAAAAAAAACATTTCTACGACATAACAAACGGTTCACATTTAGCTAATCAAATTGCACCAAGACTATGTTGGTCTATTTTGTCTAACACATTCTTTTGCGTCTAAGAAAATCTACATCATGCAAATAAATTTGGTCAATTATTCGAAAAGTCTTTCTCTTGTCTTTATAAATATGAAACATTTGAAATAGTTTTCTAATAAAAAAAGGACTAATGTTAAGACTTACCGAGAAAATCTGCTGAAGCAGCCCCAAATCCGGAAGCGGCTGCGGCAATATGCCCGAGATGTAGCGTCGGATGATGAAGAACAGGCCTCTGCGGAGACGTCGGCTTCGGACGCGGCGCTAAAATACTGTCAATAGTAAACAGGGATCCTCCACTGGTGGACGGTGTGGTTGAGGACCCGCGATTTTTATACACCGGCTTAAAGCCTTCTCCGAGGAACATGTTGCCCAAGAAGTGCTGGCTGAAGACGTTGGGCGTCGATCCGCGCGGATTCGGCTGAGACGACGTCTCTACCATCTTAAAATCGTCTTCACTGTACGTCTCCTCCGTGTATTCGTTAGTATTGGTGTTCTCGCACCAATCCAGCTCACTTTCCTGCTTTATGTTTGCCAGCGTGACTCTTTTAAGAATCGCACACGAGACGCTCTTAATTCTCGTCGCTCATTTTCAAATTTTTAACCGTCCTCAATCAAAACTACACCGAGTCTTTATTTACAGAAAAAAAATTCTGATTAGCTTAACAGCACCAAAAGCGAATTTCCTGTTTTCCCTTTTTTTTATGAAGAGAAACACGTTTGCCTTGCCGGTCTTAAAAACTCTTATCTGTAAACGTTTTAGAGGTGTAATGATTCTATATATTAACCGTTCAAGTATCTGTCGCGTTGGCACGCCTGCTGTTCGGTCATTGGTCGCCGTGCACCCCTTGTTCTGCTCACTGCCAATGGTGGACCCGGTTGTCATCCCTTGTTAGCGCTAACACTCGCCTGTGCACCCAGGGGTGAATGCTGATGATATGTCTTACTAAATGGTACAAATAGAGCTGTCAGCTTGAAATCTGATATGTTTTATGAGGGCTGGCTGTAACTGACGTGATTTATTATGTTCTGGGGGCTGTTTTATGTATTAATCGACTTTTATTAAGACTTTCAAATTTGAATTTAAGAACTCGTATTTATTTTATTTTACATTATTTAATCAGGTTAAATCAAGTTAATACCTACTCATCATATCATTCGCTAAAATAAAAGAAGAAACGAGGCTAATACCTACATAATTTAAAATAATAAAAAAATTATTTACAAAAAAATTAAATATATAAACTAAAAATTAAATTCAAAAATTTAATATATTTTCACATTTTATTTTTATATTGCTGAAAGAGATGCCTAATTTTTCTGAAAAAATAACTTTTTTATGTACTTTGGTTATTTGATTTTATTTAAACGAAAACACCTTTCAACACATAGGTATTTACCGTTAAACCAATTTTTTTTTTTATTTGAGAAAACGTGTAATATTTTAAATATCATGGGAAAAATGTAAGTAATTTTTTTCCATCTCTCTATAAATCCTTCATTTAATTTATATGCTTAAAATTAAAATAAAATTTTAGTGTCATTCTGTAATTCGAGTGTTCGACAAATTCCTACCTCGAGTTAGCTTTGGAAACAATAGTACGTATCGTAGATTGAACTGTGATTATCGCAAATGCTATCATAATATAAAAGTTAGGTTATGCGAAGGGATTGAATTCAGTCAATTTATTTTAATGTGTTCTTTTAAAAACGAAAATATTACTTTGAAAACAACTCTTTGCATTGGCCACTTCCGTCAAGGAATATGTACCGTCCAACAACTGAAATCAACGATTAAAAGCTAGGTAGATCTTGTCCGCATACGAACATTTTGAGGTTAATCAAACTTTTTGACGTATGAGAAATGAATATACAAGCTACGACATACGATTCCTTTCCAAGGTAACTCGAGGTAGTTTTTTGTTGAAAACTTTTTATTTCGATTTATAAAAAGAAGTTATTATTATATTACCTATTCAGAAAATAGGTCATATTCTGAAACCTTGAAATTTTTATTTCTTTGTTTTGCATTCTGCAAAAATCGGAAAGGGCAGACATTTTAAGCCTCACATCTAAAGGATCCCCAATGTCAATTAAAATTTTAATTAAAAATAATTATACTAATAATTTTTAATAATAAGTTTTAGTTATACTTATGTACAGTATCTGTGTTAAAATTAACACAATCGCAGTGTCATTTGTGGTCCACACCGACTTTTGTGTGAAATCTAACACAGACCTTTAGTGTAAATAATTTACACATTCATTGTATAAAAAATTAACACCACTGGAAGTGAAATTTTACATACGTGAGTGTGAATTTTAATTTAATTGCTTGCATATTTTACACTTCACTATTGCACGTTAAACCTACTAATTTTAGCAAGCAAATGATCGTAAAAGTTGCGTCGTTTTTCACCGCACCTATATGCAGACGGCTCGAGCTGACATCACCCGTATAAAAAAAATTACGCAGATGGTCCAAACACACTTAACTGTGTTATTTTCATCATTTTTGTGTAATTTCACAACAAAATGGAGTTAATAGATAATACGCAATGGCCGGTGTGATTTTTGTGGAAAATTTACACGGTCACTGTGTAAATTTTAACACGCAATTTTTTTACTTTCACACCGATGAATGCGATTTTCAACAGTGTACAAGACTCACAGAACCACAGAAGTTGTAGCACTTAAGCTGCGCATGAGTGTACATCATTGTGCCTATTTCTTTTATGAATGTTAAGTTATCTTTTTAATTTATTTAAGTTGGGGCCAAAAATATTCTTTCAACGCATGGCCATGGCCCTCAAAGGCAAAATCTTTTATTAGGCATAATATAAACGGTGAGCAAATAAAAATCAGATTAGAGTAGGCGGTGCAAAGAAAATGTATGTCTGTGATTAAATAAAAAGTCAATAAATTTGGCAGTCCATGAGTGCATTAGATTAATTAATTCAGTTAATCACAGACCGCATACTCTAATCGATTGCACCGCCTACTCTAATCTGATTCTTTTTGCTCACTTTTTGTAATAATATTTGAAAAGGTAAAACATTTAAAAAAACGCCATATGTACCGGGACAGTACAAAACTTTGTAGCACAACGTTGTCAGATTGTAATTTGTCAATATTATAAATCGTAACTGATGTAACGACTAAGGTTGGGTTTCTCAGTCCTAGTTTAACTTTAAACTCCCGTTTATTCCCATGGTAGCAATTATAAAAGCAATTGTTTCCATGGAAATAAACAGGAGTTTAAAGTTAAACTAGGACTGAGAAACCCATTCTAAAAGTTTTATTTAATAGCTTGAGAAAGTTAAACTTAATTTCTAAAATTTATAATGAAGGAAATGTAAAATACTGAAAAGCAAAACATACGTTCGCAATGTGGATATGTTAAAAAAGGAGAGCGCCATAGTCTATAAGATCCTGTACCACCAATTAACAGTGGAAAAGTCTGTAGGTGAATGTTTAATAAATCAATATTTATTAGATCTTATTTTAAATTTTCCAGTTATTAATTTCTTAGACGTGAAACAATCCTTTGATAAGATTTGACGTTCTTTTCAATGACCTGTTTCTTAAAATCCTTTTGCAATGATGCTAATTTAGAACCAGGATAAACGAAGAAATGTTTCTATTAAGCACAGTCTCTCTCAAGCTCAAGGTACTACCTTAAGTACCCTTGATCTGTCAACTATTGCGCAAGCCAACCCTGCACTCTATTGCAGTCTTTGTCATAATACATTCAATACACTATGTTTCTTCCTTATCTTATCAATTGTTCGGATAGCTATGTATCATAAATTAGTTGCACTCGCCTGGTTGTCCTATTAGGAGCAAAAAAATTAAAGTGAAACTTTGAAGACGCTAAAAGTACCTTATGGTTTGGAGAAGTCTGGAGTATTTGAATGATCTAAAAAAAGATTCAAAGATGAACGAGGAAAATGAGAAATATAATGGAAGATCGGGGTGCCAGAGAACTCATCCAAGGTGTGAAAATGTGGAAAAAGTGTGACAACTACGAGTACTGGAGGAACGAGGAACTGAAGTCTTGTAAATGAGAATAATTCCTACGAAGATTTTGACCGACTTTTTCGCATTTGAACCTTTTTGATAGAGTAGATACCGAAGATGTTTTCAGTATGATCCTAGAAAAAAAAACGTCGCAGCAATGTAATGGAAAACCAAATTTTCACCAAGACAAAAAAAAAGAATAAATATGACGATCTCGGATTAAAACTATGCCTTTTCTATTATCAATACAAAGGTTACTCTGAATTTGTTATATATCTAAACAAGGACAAACTAGTGAACCAAAATTACTAATTAGAAGTGCTGACAACATTATGCGGCATTGCAAACAAAAGCGTCCAGAATCTAATCGAACAATCACAGATTTAATAACTGACGTTGATTTTTATATTACGTAACAAAATCAACGCACAAAACTACGTTCCGGCGATAAATCCACCACTTCGGGTTTTGCCCTCTTTGATCCTTTTCTCACGCTGAGAGCTTTTTGCTTCTCACTCTATAATCACTATAATCACTATAATCAATCTAATTATAAATGTTACGTCTATGATGATATTGATAATGCTGTAGGGCAATTTTTTGGCAAAACAAAAAACACAAAGTTGGATAATTTATATCAATCGCCAGATAATGGCACTTTGTGACTTTCGGTTATTCACAAAAATGAAAAAGAATTCTAAAGAAAACCGATTTTCTAGTATTCATGACTTTCCGATACGAGTGACCAGAATATTGAAGAGCATTTCAACAGACGGGTTTCAAAAATCTTTTGAAAATGACAACGTCACCTAAATCACAATCCAAGTATTTTGAAGCAAACCCGGGACAGTTGCGGACCTATATATTTGCGGACCCATAACTTTTAACAGTCATTTAATAATAATAAAGTATTATTTTTTTGTCAAAGTCAAAATACATATTACGTATTAGGTACAGAAAAACACATATCGGCAAATACAAGATGTGGAATACAGTAGATTCAGTTGTATACATATTAAAGACAAGGAATCAAAATTAAGGCGAGATTATGTTAATTTCTTAAGAAACGAGGAAAGTTTTCCTCCAAAGTCTCATTTTTTTAATCAAAACAAAATGAAATGAAAGCGATTATGTTTGGAAAGAGAAACGCTTTTTCATGTCTTTGCTTGATGATACGAAATACCTTTTACAAAAGAAATATTACAAAATTCTTGTAAATTTTTAAAAACTCTTGAACAATACAAAGGTAACTATTAACAATTGTGGTAAAAACTTCTCATAATTATGGAATCTCTTTTTTAAAAGGAACATTACTGTCTCACTTCATAGTGAAGTTTAGAGAACATTTTATTTTAACAAAAGCTGTGAAATCTTTTTTATTTGAAAGCGCTGATTTTACTTTAGTCTTCCGTCTCTACAAATTAATCTCTTGTATTCTACACATGCACGAGTCCACAAAATATGTAAAATATAAATTACTTTATTTGATTATTTAAGTTAAATCGAGGCCCACAAAGGCGCAACTCTTGTATCCCGACTCTTTTTGAAGATGACAATAACTATCATTTCGTAAATACGTAAATAAATTTTTTATGAGCACTGCGGGAACTTTATTGTCAGACCTCATATTCTATATTTTACAATTTTAATTGCCTATACATATATTCAACATTTGTATTATTTTTTTAACCTATTATTTAATGATACTTATAATTTTTCTATTTTATTTACAATAAATAAATAATAAATAGATTTCTAAATAGTTAATCTTATACTATTTACAGCACTTCATTTTATCTGGTTCATTTGAATTCTATATAACTTAAACGAACATTAAATTTTAATTTGTTGTCAACCACTATTCTTGTGTAACATTTTGGATCATATTGTTATTTCGTTAACATATAACGCATTGTTATTCGAAAATGTTTTGTTGCGTTGTTAAGTATCTAGATGCAAATATCTAGATACAGTATTTAGATACATTTTGAGTATCTAGATACCTAAGTATCTCAGACACTGCTGAAAAATTCTATCTCTATCTGCATCTAGATACAATTACATGGGTATCTATTCATCTGCAACACTAAGGCCCAATGCACACTGGCGCGATACGTCTTATCATATCGTCTGTCGAATCTCGCCAGTGTACATTGCGCCTTAGCTATAAAAGCAGCAGACTCTAGCCTAAATGTAACTTTCGATCCGCTGAATTATCAACGTTTCATATTTACAGGAACGCTCCCTTTTAGCCACAACTTACTAGGGTCCTTAGATTGATTTATGTGATAAGGTTCGGAAGCGCAGTGTCATTTCTATTGGTAATTTTATAATTTACGTTAACTATCCTGATTTGGTATTAGGTATACTTTGACATAGATGTAGATCATGAACTTGATTATTACAAAATTTTATTTGAACTTTTGTTGATTTGAAACACCTCCCAACCTGTTTTTGAAAGAATTTATCAATAATAATTGGTTTACACATTCATGATCTACAAAAATAAAATATTTTTTTTTTCTTAAGAGGAACTAAGTATTTCCGCCAGTGTACACACTTGTATCTTGATAAACTCACTTACATGAGAAAATAAATTGGAAGTCTGACTCACACATACTTACACGTATTCATATTCATATACTCGGCGTAGTACGCAATTAACACTATGTGGCTTGTTGTTTAGAGTGTCATTTCCTGTCACGATAAAATTATCGGAGTAATTAACAAAAAGTCAGACATGACATTTTATTACTAATTTATTCAGCATAATATTTCATTATGATTTATTATTTTAAGAATACGTATTATGTAGAATGATAATTTTACATTCTTAAACTTAAACAGTTTCATTATGCTAAGAATCATGATTAATTTAGAGTAAGATGGATCTTATAACATGACAGCATTATACTTTTACATTATACTTTTATTTTATCGATAGGAATGATGTTTTATCAAAATCGCAAAATTCCATTTTTCTCAGTATACAGCTGAGTAGGTATTTGTTGCAGACTTTATCATGTATGCCCCAAGGGTATGTCTTCTTTCATCATGATAAATATGCGAATCTACAGTTCATTTTTCCAATAGGTATATGCCGATCGATCAATCGATAAGTCAAAGAACTTTTATATAGCTATCTCCTTCTAACTTCCATGAAACAGCCTTGCGGCTTTTGTCATGTCATTCCGTCGTATATTTTGTTAACTCAGATCTATACAATCGGCATATATTAAAAAAATGATTTGTATGTTAAATGTTATGCATAGAGATTTATACATATGGTACATAAGACTATGGCAAATATGATATTTCTACGTATATCGCTTAAAGTGTGATGAAGTTATGCTATTCCGGGAACTTTATTACCAGAATTCGTATATTTTCATTCATTTTATATTTATTACATGACGTAATTTCTTTACCAAAATTTTACAGAGTTAGTACAAGAAATAAGGATGTACGCAATTATAATACTCAAACAGTAAGTATTGACACGGAAATTAGTTTTAATGAAAACTTTTATCGAATGCATATAATTATTATAATTATTATAGTATTACAGTAGTTAAACAGTTCAATAAAATTGATGATTTAAAAACAAATTTATTTTTACTTTAAATCATTGTACTAGAAAATTTATTTCATTTGTATTTGGAAAATAAATGTCTTTGGGCAACTTGTCCCTAGTAAACTTTGACTTGTACCTATCATCTAGTTTATCGTTAGGTATCTTTTATTCGTTATTTGTTTTATTATTATTGCTTATAATATAAGTAATAATAATAATAAAACAAATTGAGACGTTTTTCTAAGATATAGTATATTATACTATATCTTACGAAAAACGTATATACGATATAGTATAGTATATTATACTATATCTTACGAAAAACGTCCCAAGTCACAACTCCGTTATTAATTTTAACAAATAAAAAGGGAAACGAATTTTTTTAAAGCTGTCAAACGACTATCAACTTTTATTTTTCAAATGGCTCTGTATATTTTTAATTATTGTATCTGGTAGAAATTTTTTTTCTAAAACAAATAATGTGCAACACTTAGATTCGAAAACATTTCTCATAAAAAAAGAAATAAACTAGTCTATTACGCAAAACGTGCTTTTTATAAAAATATTATAATAAATAATAAATAAAGTGTGTGTGAAAACAATATCGTTGAGCTGTCAAGTTCTCTTAAGGCTCATTTTCACGATGATAGATTCAGTGAGAGTTGCTGTTATGAAAGCAACTATCACAGAAACTATCTTGTGTAAAGAACTTGACGGTCACTTTCACTCGTTCCGTGTAGATACTTAATTCGCATGTCAGAACTATCAGACCCACTTTCGTGATAGTACTTTCATGAGAGTAGGTACTATCATCGTGAAAATGAGCCTTTAAAGATCGATTTTCTGTTTTTTTTCCTATAGCAACTTACACATTTGTAGACTTAATAGGTATATTAATTATTTCATTAATATTTTCTGCATTATTTGTTGGTCAAAACTTAAAGTGTTGCATGTTGTTGAATATAGAAAAAAAAGGCTCTACCAGATACAACAGACAACAATAGATGCAGGGGAGAGTCGGATATATTGAACGGGCTCCAAAATTGGGCCACTTCAATTCAATTTAAATTAAAATCAACTAGAACTGTCTATCGGTATTGAAAAAAACTATATTTGCAGAAACGTTGCATAGTACAGTATCATATCTGAGGTATTTGTAGTGTTTACTGCGTTATTGAAGTTTCTAGTTTATTTTCATTTATTCAAAACCGGAGCCGACTCCAATAGCCGACTCTCCCCTGCATAGCCATTTAAAAAGAAACAGGTTGACAGCAGCTTGACTTTGAAGTTAATTTCCAAAAAAATCGAAACACATTTTATAGTTCTTTTCTTGTTTATTTTCTTGTTTATTACAATTGGTCCATAAATAATAGAGTTATGATTTAGGAGGTTTTTTATAAGACACCCTGTGTAATGTGCCACTGCTCTAAGTACCTACTTACTTATAAATTTCCTAAACGAATAACTACATTGATTTTCACTATGGGGCTTTCACCATAAAGTTCTTAAAAAAAGAAAACAAAGAAGTTGTAATGAAGATGAACAACGGTCGCCGTAACCTTCAAATTTTAACTTCATTAAATTTGAAGAAGAAGCTCAAATCAATAAAGGAAACACAAGAAATTTTCATCAATAGATTTAGTTACTTTAAAAAAGAAAAATCTCAGCTTTGAAAAAAATTAAAAAATAATTTAGATAAATAAGAATTTTGTACAATATTAAATCCAGCTGTAAATTATACATAGGTAGATAATACATTTTAGAAACTTAAAAATACATACATACAAAATATTGTACTTCTATTTTATATATTTTTGTGCCTACATCTAAATTTTTCCTATTTAATTACTATAAAATACTAAATAGGTATAGATACTAAAAAATAGAAAGTTCTTGTTATTTAAAAATAAAGAATTTTTAATCAATAAAAGTTTCTATTTTAGTGTGATCGCAATTTTACCGTCAAGGTAATCTATCTCGTGCAATTTATCCAAGTGATTTTCGTGGAGAATTACCAACATTAAATTACAACTAAGGCGAAGCGCCTGAAACTTGCACTGAAATTATGTAAGATTAGGGGGATTACAGGAGAAGAAGATTGATACGATTACCCCGCCTCTGGGCCAATAACACGGGCCCGAAGCTTCGCGCCTCCTCTTCGG
Organism: Dorcus parallelipipedus; assembly: GCA_958336345.1. NCBI lineage: Eukaryota > Metazoa > Arthropoda > Insecta > Coleoptera > Lucanidae > Dorcus > Dorcus parallelipipedus. The sequence continues at coordinate 17,036,702 of OY284476.1, read as the reverse complement.
CGGTGGGGGCTGCAACCCCGACGAGTTTAACGTGTTTTTGATGTCACTTCTCATCTGCAAATAGTCTGTTTAATGCTTTGATAATTTTATACCCATTGAACTCGGATAATTTGTATTATTTACGACGGATGGGTAGATATGACAGCAAAAGTTGACGCTTTAACGTGTAAAAAGAAATAGAAAATCTGCTTATTTATATAATTAGGTACCTACTTATTTTTAATTCATGTCTAGGTACAACAACCAAATACGTTGTACTTACATTCTCTGCCAAAAAAATGATACGATATCCTTCTGAATTAAATTATTATTAAAAAATAGAGTATGTCGAGGGAACACGAATGATTTTAAAAAATAGTGTTTTGTTATGACCAGATTTCGGCGTTTTTCTGACATTCCAGAGCCGGACATCTTTTATCCAACGTAAAGTTATGAGCAGACTGCGGCGTTTGTTAGGACATTTCAGAGCCGGATTTATTTTATCTCATGTCCACAAGTTTAAAAAGGTATTTTAAGATATTTCCTGACTTCCAAGAAATTGTTATATGTACTTCGTGACCTGTTTAATAATTTGATATTACAACTCGCTAGTGATGTCATCGTCGCCGTGAGCCATATAGTTCATGATATGATATTTATGATACGGCGGCGCTGGACAGAGTTACATTCACGAAACGTAGCAGAAGCGCTACTGCTACCGATACGCTCCTTCAACATTTGCTACGTCTCTTGTTTAGCTTCTTTAGGAACGGTTTTTTCTTTCTCGTTTAGCATCTTACAATTTCGAAATAAACTCTTGTCAAATTGACCTAAGGTCATCCGCTATCTGGTTACAACTGATTGATTGGTAACAGGGTGTCCGCAAAAAAATTTCCGAGGGGGGAAGTACCTAAAATTAGGCACAAAGTCTTCGATAAATTTTTATTTAATTTTAGTTGTAATTTTTGTAGATAGCCCCCATAGAATTCTAAATAATACCTTACTTCTTCAAACTTTAGTTCAATATTTCTTACAGTTGATTATTTTTGACCTATCAAATAAAATGTACTTGTCTGCTTTTGTACTTGTCTGACTTTTTATGGCCTATCAAATAAAATGTACTTGTTTGCTTTTAGTGAATTCTTGTCACAGGGTTCTAACTATAGTTTGTTAGGTTACAGGCATCTTTTACCTTTTTTTCGTCCATACTATGTATAGTACTCACAGTTATAATTTATTTTACACATTTCTTTTCTTTTTATTTGACTAGGATCGGAAATTAATCAGCTTCAAAATCAGATCAACCAATTGAAGCAACTGACTAGTAGTACTATCTGACTGAAGAAAGCAAGTCTCACTCTTTGCTAGAAAAATTAAGATATTTTAAGTAATATCTTGAAATATTCACATTAAAATTTGAGAGCAACATGTTACTGTCTGTTGAATTTTTCCTCCTTGTGCTAAAACAGGAGCTTCTCAGGAAATAAATTTTGCAGGATAATTTAAAGGGTTTAGAGATTCATAATTTTTTTCTCCCCGAATTGTTACCCGGCATTGAGACTTTGGTGTAAAATTAGGATCGTTCACAAAAGTTTCCCTTCTCTAAAAAAACAAAACCAAAAGACTAATGAAGGTATTTGTTGTTTGAATATAGCTACAGGGTGACTGGTAAGTCGATATATTCCTATATGAAGACTTTTTAGTAGAATTGTATTAAATGTATTAAAAATTACTCACAAAGAATAGATCTTTTTTTATATTTCAATTGTAATATTTTTTATATTTCAAATTGTGAATGTAATTAATTTTGTTAAGTTTACATGATGTAGGTATTCAAAATCATTTAAAACCTCTATAATTTTGTTGTGTAAAAATTTTGTAGAGCCAACTTTTCTTGAATGATAAAATTGATAAAAGTGATAAAATTGCTCCGCTTCGGATGGAATGCTGTAATCACAATCATTTACAAATTATGGACTTTTGTAGTCGATTCTAGGGGGGGACAAGAACCCCCCTTTACCCATCTCTGCGAACACTTATGATTGGAAAATGTTTTGTCACAAAAATGACATTTTTAATCCGTATTTAATATTCTTCGCTCAAAATACATACATATACACAATTTTTCATTTGATGATAAATGTCACACTTTATTTAAAACATAAATAGTTTCGTTTATATATGTTATTATACCTATCCACTGATGCCTATTTTATGAAATATATGACAGAATCAGTAACTGGTTTGTGTTTTCCAACATAACTGAACAGAGATAAAAACGAATTAGAGTAAGCGTTGGACTTGCATGTCTTGTATGTCTTGGATAACGTCATATTAATTACTAATTGTCAATCAATTAATAAATAAATAATAGTATATTATTATACAAGTTTCACAAGAAGGCTTATTGTAACACGAGTGGGGTTGGGGTACGACTAGCGAAGCGTAGCGAGCTAGGAGTGCCCCAACGGAACGAGTGTTACAATGCCTCTTGTGAAACGTGTATAATATACTATTTTTTCTACTTTGCGTCACTTATTGAACAAAAATATGAAAAATATTGGATCTTCTTAGTATATGGGGAATTTTAGTTGTAATGCGTGGCAACACTGAAAACCTTTCGTTTTAATCAAAAGTCACATTAACAAGTTATTAATTTTTCTTACCCAGCTTCATTGTGAGTATATTGTTAAGTAACAAATAAATACTGAGTTATTTTGTAAAATCTATTAAATATTTTCAATTAAAAATGACTAAAATTTCCCCAAAAACAGTGTCACAATGAGTTTCATTGTGAAACTGTTTTTGGTGTCACAATGAGTTCATTGTGAACGCAAAGTAGAAAAAATTATAAATAAATAAAACACGCTGGAAATGTTGTTTAACATTAGTCAAGCAGTTGTTTATAGAATTCAAAGGTATCTTGATGCAGGCAGTGGTCATTTTACGCATCTGCTTTAATTTTTTTTAAATAAAACGATTTTCTTGCTTTGTAGGAACGTCAAAGTGACTGAAGGAACGTTCGATGAACTAAATGCTCCTCACATGCGTGTTTAGTTGCATCGCCAACTCTAATTCATTTTTCATTTGATCACTTCTTATAATCATATCTTTCATTTGATCACTTCTTATAATCATATCTTATCAATAAATTTTAGATCACCATGGGTAGGGATGGCAACGATATATCGATATATTAGAAATATCGATATATTCATGGAACTAATAATAATTCAATATATTGGTAAAAATATCGATATATTTTGCAAATAACCTTTCGATATATTTTTTAGCTTGTGCAGTTTTAAAGAACAATGAAATCTGTTACCGGTATCTTTATAGTGATGATACAGAAAACTACTTGAAATATTTTTTAATTTCTTTTATTTTACGCTTGCCCTGCCCTCTAGTAAGTAGTAAAGAAAATAAGTTAGGTTGAACTTTTGCAGAATCCCACAATCATGCATCCCCACAAAATGTATTTTTAAAGATTAGCTATGTAAATCCCCGAACAAATTACATTATTGGTTTTATAAATGGCCGACACAAAGAACCAAAGAACTTTGTGAGTCATTCGTTCTTGTGACTTACGGAAGTAACGGTTTGATTTCTGAAGTGCGGTTTTGAAAACTATTGATTTTTTTAAATTGTAACTTGTTTTAAGTTATTTAATAAAATATCGTAACGGCACCACCGAAGAGCAATATTAAAAAATATTATTAGTTCTTATGTTATTCGTTTTTGTGCGAGTAAATTAAAATCTGCCTTACTAATAAATTGAAATCTATTAAATATGCTGGGACTTATTTTTATTTACCTTTTTTTAACAATCAGTTAAATGTATCGATATATGAATATATCGATATATTTCTAACGATATATCGAATGTATCGATATATGGTTAACGATATATCATATGAGTCGATATATCGATATATATATATATTTTTTTTGCCATCCCTAAGTCCGTGGGCGCCTTACATATTAGAGTACGTCCACACATGTCTCGTATCCCGCGTATCCGATCATGATCGGAAGGTCGGATATGATTCACAAGAATGTTGCACCCACACTTAATTGCGTTTCGTATCCATTTTGTTACATCCGTATGTGCGTCTATTTTCCGACTTGATACAACTGTATCGTCTGTTCGACGTTGCACGTTTGTCACTGTGAAATTGACAACTGCTACCTATCCGTCCTGTGTTTGATGTTTCGGTGAAATACCGACTCCAAATGTGAAGTAATTGTATCGTATTCGCGTTTCAAATGATACAAAGACACGATACGGGGATGCGTCACAGCAACACTATAGCCGATCATGATACATGATCACGATCGGATACGCGGATACGACGCATGTTTGGACGTACCTTAAAGGCAACTATTGCACTCAAAAACATTTTCTCAATCATGAAGCGAAACGTTGATTAAACATTTTCATTAATTTAATAGTACAGACAGGTAAGCGATTTTAAAGTCTGCATTTTTTGTTTGCACAAAATTGTAATGCCCCGGAAGTAGCAACTGTAATCAGTCGTGAGCTCATTCTGTGTAATTTCCAACGTTAAGGCTGCTTTACAACTGCTGTTGGACCGTTATCGCTCCGGCCATCGTTAATTCGAATTACCGGTTCCACAGGCCACACATTTTCTACCTACAGTCTAAATCCTTTTACGGCTCTGAGAGTTTATCATATTACCAACATGACGGGAAAGTCACTATATTACAGTTGCTTTTATTTCAGTCTTTCCGGTTGACGTAAACACTTTTATTTGACCCCTCATTTGTTTTCATTATAGGTACTATACACAAGACAGCTGACTCGTTCACCATTTTGGAGCCCAATGTGAGGTTATATAAATATATTATTTTTATGATAAAAAGAAATTACTTGCCTGAAAAATTTGAAACCATTGCGTGAATGATTTGAACAATTAGGAGCTGCACATCCGGTCATCTTTTAACAAATATGTTAACCACATATACATACACAACACCAATTGACTGAGCTCCAAAAGGGACGAATCACCTATCAGTAGTTTCTCGTCAAAGCTGGTCACAAAATATGGCCGTTGTATGTCATAGGCGCACACAGGGGTTTTACAAAATTCTGGAACGTCCACAAACCAATAGTTTACCATTGTTTATAGGAACCATGCACAAGCGAGGCCAGCGCCACCAATGACCATATTGTGCATTAGTGGTAGGAAAATACGAGTTGTTTCAAATTATTAGTATATACATATTTGAACTTGAATATTGTAATGTCTTTCAATACTAGGAAGTTCAAGTATTATGTACTACAATCGTAAATTGTCATAAGAGTGATATTATTCCCATGCAATTAGTCTCAAGAAATATTTTCATATCACTAATTCACAAATCACCATGCGAGGCGGCGCTGAACGCAGAGATGCGCATGGCGCCTATAATACACCTGCTACATTAATTTAACTATGTATATAAGATTCAAGAAATGTCAATTGTATTCTATATACGGGTGTTCTATGACCAAAAGTATTTCAAAGGAATTTATTTACATTACGCTTGCTGCGCCATTGAACATCGAACAATTCCAAAACTAACCTAAAAATCGTTCACTTTTTAATTGAAGTCTATAATAAGTTAATAACATATCAATGTATCGTTTGCATATAGGTACTACTAATCACAGTTTCTAAATAAATATATATGAGCTGCATTCGTTCAAACCAATCATAGAATCAATGGGCGCGTTTAACGAACGTAGCAGCTGAGAAGCAGCAATATGCTTTGCTTAGTGTGCTTACAAGTAGCACAAATGATTCGCTAAACTGTAAACCCGCTGTTTCTGACTCACAAGTGTACCGCCATTTTGTTACTTACCATTATTTATTATTTTATTCAGAATTACTTGGTCTTTCAGAAATAATACTGTTTTTGGAGAAGCTTGTGCCATGTTTATAAATTATAACTAATATTTTAGGTTAGAAAATATTCAATTTTTAGTCAAGGCCACTTATGCAGCACATTTAGCTTGAAAGGCAGCGATGTTTTAGAAAGCTGATTTAAATCTCTAAGCTGCTGACTGACAGCACAATACAGCGTAATCGTTTAGCGAATGCAGCAGTGGTAGCAACTCAACATGTTGCGTTCGCTAAACGCGCCCAATGATTAGGTGAACAGAATCATATGATCACCCAATATTGATCAAAACACATGAAACCGGTAATGTTTCTAGGTTACGTTGTTCTGATCAAATCATACAAAATCACACATAACTTGTGATTATCCAAATTGATCGCTTAATCGGAGGTGGGGGAGAAAGTAATCACAGAGAACGAACTCGCAGAATTGTGATCACGATTACATAATTAGTAATCACGGGTATAAACGAAAGCAGCTATAGATTCGTAATTCATACTACACTCATAGCGTTTTCGATTCATCTGCACCGGTTGCACTCAGTGTATTTGCAGCTTCTTTTAACCTCATGTAATAAAAGGTGAATTTTCGCCAATTACTAGTTATAACCGGTAGTTGAAAACAATTACTTTTGTCATTTTGGCCATGGTAGGGGAGTACGCTTTGACGTCATGATTTACGTCATTGCTATAACACGGTAATAGAAATCAATTACCCGAGTCGCGAGGAAGGTATCTAAACAGAAACAAGTCAATTGACATTTGATTAGACAGGTTTTGGAATTAGTGTTACTGTTAAATAAGTGTTGTGAATTATGGAACATGTAATCCAAATTTATGATGCTGATGATGATAAAACTGTTTTTTTACCTGCATCTGTTACCTAGAGCATTTTTGCCATTTGTATAACTATTATTCTTTTCTAATGGTGGGGGTTAACTTATTTGGTTATCACTTTCAATTACTGTGTTAATGGCGAAAATTCACCTAAAATTAGACGAAGATATTCTGAGTGCGCATTAGTGCAGTCAATCGAAAACGCTATCAGATACAAACACAAAATCCAGCAATTATTTTGTCACTACGGATGTCGACAAGTAGCCATTTTGCAGAAACTGACCTACAGCAAAGTGGTAACTTCCGTAAAATACTAAAATCCCTTGCCTAAATCATGCATTTTTGAACGTACACTCTAGAGTACACTCTGAAAACGGGCGTCCTCTGATCTGAACATTCTGAACAACTAGCTATTACGTAATGCGCTAATTTCATTATGCTCACGAGATAGTAATTTTAACCTCACTTTTTGATAACCATATTTACTTATCTCTTATGCAAGAACAGAGATTCTCGTCATGAAATTATATTAATTTAATAGCCAGTTCTGGCATAAGAAGTAAGTGTAAAATGGAAAACAAATAAGGCGTATGTACAGGATGTCCATACTAAACATTCAGTCAAAATTACACAGTTCCATTTATTGTAAGCATAGCTTGATTTTTAAGGTATATCTGCCTGTATTGAGCAAGATTCGTGTTTAAAAATGTAACACTCTATTTAAGAAATATGTCAGATTCACCCTCCCTTTTGCCAACTACGTGAATCAATCAAAGTCAAAGTCAGTGTCCACCGTTGATATCGTTCAAGACTTGAACAAGTTATTTCCCGAGAAGCCGACAATAGTGCCAGCATGGAGGCCTACACCTTCAACAAACCGAACGAATTTAATTCAACATTACTTGAAGTTATCGAAAATACGACTGACAAGTAAGAGTTTTCAGGAAATAGCTGTTCAATCAGTAATGTTTTTGATTTAGCTTTAGTTGTTGTAACATCAATGGCTGGCTACGCAGTTGCACCAGCTCCATTCGACTGGTCGTCCTTTGGGCTCTGTATATTAGGCACGGGGTTACTATCTGCAGCTGCAAATGCAGTTAATCAGTTCCATGAAATTCCTTTTGACGCTCAGATGTCGAGAACAAAAAATCGAGTGCTCGTTTGTGGTAGATTAACGTAAGTCTTATTTAACAAAAAATAAAAATGGTATATGCAATAATTTCAGGCCTTTACATTCGGTGGTGTTTGCTGGAGCTGCGAGTACTACAGGTCTCTGCATATTGCATTTTGGAGTTAATGGACTGACTGCAGCTCTAGGATTAGCAAATTTAATTTTATATACCTCAATATACACGCCAATGAAGAGAATCAGTATTTTAAACACTTGGGTGGGATCTATTGGTAAATTAATTATTTATCTGTGCAATACAACCATTGTAGCTTAATATAACATATTCCTATTCACTTCCGTGACTGACATTTGCTTCTTCACCTTACATGCAAACATTCCTTGCAAAGTTAATAAACTTTTGAAATATTTTGTTTATTACTCTTTGAGTGTTTTTTTTTATTTCTTCTTGTATCATTTTTATGGTTTCTCACTTCTAATTATAATCTTCAGGCCTTTTTCAACATTAATTATCTTTTAATTTCTGCATTCATCATCACATATAATAACAAAAATAATTAAGAAAAATGTTCTTTCAGTTGGTGCAATTCCCCCACTGATGGGTTGGGCTGCTTGTGCCAACTCTTTAGGACCTGGTGCTTGGCTCATGGCTGCGCTGTTATACAGTTGGCAGTTTCCACACTTCAATGCACTGTCATGGAACTTACGTCCTGATTACTCGCGAGCTGGTTATCGCATGATGGCTGTCACAAATCCTGCATTGTGCCGGAGAGTCGCCTTAAGGCATACAATAGCAATATTCGGAATGTCAGCAGTGGCTCCTCTGCTGGACACTACTAATTGGTGGTTTCTACTAGAAAGTGCTCCTATTAATTTATATTTTATTTATTTAGGTAAGTTTGGACATTCTAAGAAACAAGTTCATGCTCTCCTTAAACAGAGACTACATAAATGCTATGAAATTTGCATTGAACACTTATCTCCACAAATTGTATGTGGAATGTGGTACCTCAAAAGCTTTCTTATTCCAATCTTTAATTGTAAAAGTATATCTAAAATACTGATACATGCACAAGAAATAATTTTTCATAAATAAAAAATATATCCCACTTTGCTCAGGATAAATACAGAACTTAATTCTTTTTAGCATAAATTGATTTTTGAAGAATTCAATGGTTTAATTTTGTTATTAAATACACCGTAAATTTGGTGTAAATTAGAACTGGTTTATTAAGAAGAAATTGTTATTCTTTCAGCATATCAATTTTACAAGGATTCATCAAGTCAGTCATCGAGAAAACTGTTTCGATTTAGTTTACTTCATCTGCCATTGTTGATGACGTTGTTTCTAATAAATAAGAAAAAATGGTTCGTCTTTGACGATGAAGACGAACAAGAAAATGTGATTAACAACAATGTAATAAATAGTACTGCCTAACGCAATATGTACATAATTTTTTCGTACAATAAATTTACAAAGGAGTTTATTTTTCTTGGAAACACACTGAACAAATAACATTCAAAGTTAGGTTTAAACAAACACATGCATGACATATTTTTTTTATTATTAATATTTTGTTATAAACAATATTCATTTAAATAATTACAAAAAAAACCTATACAAAACTCCATAGTGTAATCTTTCAAATAAATGGCCTATGTGTGAGAACTGAAGAAAGATTGCACTATCATTTTGAAAATATCAGGGATAATTAAAACGTTGAGTTATCGTGTAAAAAAGAAGTATGCATAAAGTAAGTGTATAATGTAAGAAAAGTAGAATATCAAATACCTAATGTAAAATTTCACTAAAGGGCTATTAACATACTTGAGCTAAAATATATAAAATCAGTAGATTTAATAATTGAACTACATCGTAAAATTCATTAACTATACAACTAATAAAAGTCAACACAAGTTATTTTATATACATAAAAATAATGTCCTGTACACAAAAGCAAGTGTTTATGAAATAAAACTCTTTCAAAATTATTCACCAATATTTTCAAAATATTGCTCCATGCAAAATCAAGCTTACAACACTGCAAACAAAAACAAAAGAGAAGAGAGAGACGTTAAAAATGCGCTATTTCAAATATTTATTATAAAGTTTATTTTACTTAAGCTTGTTATATGAATTCCTTTTTCGTTGGACAGGATGAAAAAAATACAACTTCTTGAACTGGTTTACCAGAGGTGCCTCTCATCTTTATTAGAAATAATTAAATTTAATGCAACACACTTGATTTATGTTTAGACAAACATTTTTAGTATATAAAAACAAATCACCTTTACATAATAACCGACCTTGCATCTCAATATTAAAAACATCACACATTAATTATCGGCTATAAGTATATTCATATATAAAAGACTATATTGGTGTATATTTATATTATATTGAACACATTTAGTTTCACCTTATTGTTAAAGGGGTTTTACTTTTTTTTATACATACATATATATTTACAAGCACTGAAAATCTGTTTCATTTAAAAATATAACTAACAGCTATTTCACAATAAAATTCTTTATTCATTTAATTCTCTCATCAATAACCTGGAGATAGCACCTTATTTTATAAGATATACTCGAATAATAAAAGGAGACACGAACGAACGGAAA